>SMSQ01023797.1:19289-70603 GCA_019453375.1 Ctenoplectra terminalis
AAGGAGGTGACCACCCCTTGGCTGTTGGACACTCGCAGGTAGTGAAGTTACCTGCGAGTGCCATGTGCACGAATATCCGGGTGTCTCAGACCCTAGACGCGGCAGGTAGTAAACTTGCGAAGCGCTTCAATCTTGAATGCACATGTTTGGAAATTACGGGCTTGAAAGATCTAACGGTACGTCTCTGGCACCCAGATGTAGCGATGGGCTACGAAAACTATTCTTTCGCGATTGACTATATGGTGATTGATGGCTTCGCAAATTGCCTGCTGTCTTGGACGATTTCCGAATTTCCAATACGCAGCGGTATGATGATTACCGGGAAATTCCGAAACCGTTGAGGGTCGCATGAAGGCCCACGATTGTCCCTTTGTCGCGAGTTGCGCGTCGCAACATACAGTACAAATGTTTCTTTATTCTACATTTGTTAAGTGTCTAATAATTTATGGACGGGAGTATGCAGTAGTGGCCACAGAAATTGTATCATCGTGTGAGCTGTTGATAAGAAGCTATAACTACGAGCTGTGAATACTTTTCCAAAACTGACGATCATACATAACTGCACCACCATGTGAATTGTTGATAAGGAGTCATAATCACAAGCTGTAAATATTCTTCCAAAACTGACACTAATACATAACTGCGAAACAATTGAAAAATAAGATTATTCAGAACCATCAAAAGACCATGTTAATAAAACAGAAGCACCTTTTTGCAGTTTACACCGAACCCAACGACCAACAACCATGCACATACAGTACGAACATACATCTACTGAAACTCAAAGTTGAAGACATAAAATTAAATCCGAAACAGCATTAATCTCACCAGATCACATAAAAAAATACACCAAATTACTTAACAGAAACAAACACGTACAACAAAATCCAAGCAACTCAAACCGTCGCCGTCGCTAATGACCACGTAGCCGACGCGACGTAAAACCAACACTAACAACAACAACAATTTAGTATAACTACAAAGTTTGCAACGCATCTAAATATTCGACAAATTGTGTTTTTCAAAAGTGTTGCAATTTGATTTGCCACTGCCGTGCATCAATACAATCTCTGCGTAACTAACAAACTTCTTCGCAACGGAAGCTTCGTTACAGAAACACATTCCGACCTATCAAAAACAATTCCAACAAATTCCAACCAATTCCCCGCTTTATTTAATCGTCCCTCGCGGATCAGACAATATCACTCCTATCTCTGAGCTATCGCATACCCGATCCACGCACATTTCTCTAGAACCACGATCCAAGACAGAGGGATCGAAATTACAAATCGAGACGCGTGGCCTTAGAACGATCCAGTGTCGCGGAATAACGTAACGAGCTGAATGAACGGATGGTAAGCCGTGCGCGGCAGACAACGGTCGATCTTCGACCTCTTCTGCGAAGTGTCTTTCGAGATGAACGGGACACGATACGCAGGGCGACGTCAAGACAATGATGCCGCTTGATCCCAGCCTCTCTCGGGGACCATCATGGCGCTCTCTCGCGCATCCAAGCCTCGGAAGACTTCGAGTGAGCTTTCATTGCCTGCTGTGATCTCGAGATAAACAATCGACGCCATTGTGAGGGAGGATCGTGCTCTGGCTGCACAGACCGCTGACACGCGTTCTCCCGTGTGTGCTCGACCGTCTTGGCTTTTTCCCTTCTTTCTGCTTCTCGATGTTACTCTGCACTCACACGGAAGAAGGCATACGAGATACAGGAGAGGTTTCTCGACGCACAGTGGACGGCTTGTGCCGGTCCAGCTGGTCGCGATTCAACGGTCTGCTGATCCTGTGTACGTAAGTGCGTGCCGTTAGAGAGGGAAAACGAAAAAAGGAGGCGATCCACTCGAGCGGATTGGCTGACTCTGACAACGATGGACCACGATGTCGGGAATTTTTTCTTCTTTTTTCTTTTTTTTTTTTCCCTTTTTCCATCGGGATCGAGCGTAATTGATGGGGCAGGAGCTGTTTTGATTTCGGGATAAGCGAACCGCTAAGCGGAAGAGTTTCGACGAAGATCGATTCCTGTGTAATCAGGTGCTGCACGCCTTGGCGCCGCTAATTTAAGGCTTCTCGATCGATCGACCGGTGAAGAGTCAACTAGGATTCGGTGATCGTGTCTGGGTGGTCTGGTTTACGATGATGACTTGTCGCTTGAAAGTTATGTGTATACGCTACCGCTCATAGGTATCCGAACATTGATGAATTTGTCAGCTTGATCAATTTCTATTGATTTCGGTACATAAATAGTACCGAAACGTGTGAATTAGTGACAATTTAATGACAGAAAGTAATATTTACTACCTTCTTAAGGAATCGACGCATTGTAAATTGAAATTATCTGTTAATAAAGGTTTACCAATAGCGTATTAAAATGAAATACACGATTCATGAAAGGACACTGGTTGAATTAACCATGGTCGAAGAACGTCATTATTTAATCCATAGGTTAGCAATTAACACTTTGACGGCTGCACATTTTTTGTATCGCCTTTAGATTAGCGGCGGCAATATTTACAAAATCGTTCCTAGCATAATTATTAATAAGAAAAGAGTTAAGATCACTGTTACACTATTTTTAATGTTTCTTTAAAAATAGCATCGGTATGTATTAGTATACAAACATCGAAACGACGGCAGGAAACCATTTCCAGAAAATAGCTGTACAAAGTCACACGAACGTGACAGTGGCTGTCAATGTGTCAAACAACCCAAATATAAAAAACTTTGACAGTTACAGACTTTAATGTAATTTTTATTGAATATTAGCTCACTAATTTATTCAGAATATTCAATTTTATCGTATCATAATATTTTGCTACGCATAGCTGTAACAATAACAATTCAATAACAAAATCATAAATTACATTTTGTAAAAAATAAGCAAGCGTTCGGATACTTTTGACGGGTAGTGTATATTCAAGAATATATATTTTTTTGGAACTTTAATTTTCTTAATCGCCCTCTTGGTATCGGACAAGCTATTTATACCAGTTATGGTTTCTTCTTTTCTTGCGTGCAACGGCAAACAAAATTCAGATTATATATTATAAATTACACGTTAACCCTTTGACTGCGAAGCACTCTAGGTTTAAACGCGCTGCGTTGACGAAATACTTTCTCTCGTACCGCGTACTCTATCGACGTTCAATTAATTATCTACCGTGCAACTAATTGTAAGTTATATTTTTGTCTTCATGAAAATCGTGTGTTACTCGATTAATCTGAACATTTTGGTCGTCAAACGCACATACGCGTTCATAGTTCGCGTCGATAGCATTCGCCGGACGTATATACGCGTCCATAGTAGTCAAAGGATTAAGGACGTATACTTTTTTCTTTTTGTTTAGCGATCTATGAAAAATCCTGAACAAAGTTAAACAGAAGTCATAAGTCTCTCTCTCTATTTTTTGCGCAAACTGTTACGAATATTCTTTCTATTTCAACATTCAACGTCTCTTTTATGAATTTTTCAAGGAAATGTATACTACATCAAGAAGCAAGTCACATCTGTAGCGATAATAAACACGATCCGTATTTTCTTTAATCTAACTTGTAAGTAAAAAGATTAGAATAAGCAACAAAATGTACCACGCTATAATTACTCGATGAATTTTTCAATATATTTTCCTAAATTTCAATTTGCTTCGTACAATCATGGTCACAGAAAACGTAAGCTTTTAATTAAATCGCCTGCAATTTTGTCGAAACGTTCGCGAATCTCATCACGGTATGCATTCTACTTAAATTATGCAATTACAGTGAATTAACAAAATGACGGTATTTCGTACATAGAGAATATTCCGCGTAAAAGCGCAATAGACATTCCCCATTTTTTTTTTTTTTTTTTTCTCCCTTTTAAGAACGTCATATTCCCCGGTGAACACTCGAGGAAAGTTGCGAGACGAATCAAATCGAGATATCTGGAGCCTCCCACTCATGGAGCAATTCAGTTTAATTAATCCTGCTAGCTGGCTCCGGTAAGTTGAAGTCATCTCTTAATTAGCCGACGACAATGCTTGCTAAATCGTTTTACGTGTCATAATTAGCGTGCAAGCGCGACGATTACCGCGAAGAGATTTCGCAAGTTACTCGGCAACCGACGTCGAATTTTATTCTGAATAAAATAACTGACAATAGCATTTTGTAACGCGCCGAAAGAGGGATTACGCGTTGAGCTGTCGCGATAAAGGCCGAAAGTTATTTCATTAGACGCGAAAAGCTGACACAACGGAAAATATTAATGGCGTCACGGTCGAACCTTCGCGTGGAAATTACTCTTTCGCGACCTCGTTGCTTTTTCGTGACGTGATTATCGCGTTTAAGCTCGACACGAAATACGGTTTGAGTGTGTGCGATTTAAACTGATTATCGTCACGTTTCTGCGGATACTAAGATTGAGAAAATAAGAAAGTAATAAGATTGGTTACTCTTAATGGGAACGGGAATTTATTTATCCCTTTTTTTTTTTTTTTTTTTGAAGAAAGATATCATACAGAATTACACTACTAATTTCTAAATATTAGTATACTAACTAATTTGTGTTACATTATTAATAATATTAAACGTTTAATTTTAAAGTCTTGTAAATATGTAAATAGCTAAGAATTTGTCAACTGTAATTAGTCTAATGTCTTTAGAGTAACTAATATAA
Source organism: Ctenoplectra terminalis (assembly GCA_019453375.1). Lineage (NCBI taxonomy): Eukaryota > Metazoa > Arthropoda > Insecta > Hymenoptera > Apidae > Ctenoplectra > Ctenoplectra terminalis. The sequence goes on from SMSQ01023797.1 coordinate 23,947, forward strand.
TTTTGTTCAAGTGTTTTCATATTAAAAATGTTAGGAATACATGCTATATTAGAGCAACAATTGTTTTATTAAGCATAGTAATTATTTAAGACTTAAAAAATGTATATACAAAAACCACGTGCACTGTGCGCATTTCTGGCGCGTGGTTCCGTATGGTGACGATACTTCGGCGAACTGGACTGCCGAAGCGAAAGGGTTAATAAAATCTACCATTATAATTCCAATTTTCATAGTTACCAAATTCCTTAGCTAAATTCTAAGCTTGTATAAATAATAATTAACGAAAAGCTTCTTTCTAAACCACATTAAAATGAAATTTCTGAATACTAAATACACACTTGGGAAAAGAATTTTTATTAAAAAGAAGATATTATATTATAATAATTATTTATAATTATAATTATATTATAATCATAAATAATATTATTACTTAAAAAAAAGAAAAAGAAAGAAAGGTTCTCTTATGCAAAGGAACGAAACTCAATTATCCTTATCAGGAAACATTACTCGATTCATCAAAGAATTATTTAAAACGGTACACATTAAACACAACCAATAATCGAGCTAATAATTATTCATAACTCTTTCCAAATCTCGATTTCACTCTCACCACGAGTCTCTGCCGCTGGATTACCGCGATTTCAGGCTACAAATGATTCATCTTCTAATTGCATGACGGGCCACCCTCCGCGCCATCACAATCAAAACTACGTTCGCTCGTTAATCATCCGGGCCACCCTCGTCTTTCATGCCGAAGGTGCAAATACCTCGACGCTGTGTCGTTCCGAGTGGCGTGGAAACGAGCACGAGACAATGCCAGGTTGTGTTGCTCGCGGTGTTTTTCTTTTCAGCCGGCCTAATTCTTTCATTAAAAGTATAATTAATCATCGGTGCTAGTTTTTCGCGTTATCGACCCGGAACGAGCGACAGGGGAAAAAATTTCAATGTACAGTGTGTGGAACGTTTTTCACGGAGTAACGTGTTCGAGCTCGTGAAAATCGAGGAGACGTTCGATAAAAGATTCGGCGTAAAAGTGCTGGTATATTGGGAGATAAATAGTCAATTATGGTTTGTAGTTTTGAGTTGCCATAATTGGAACGTACATAGGAAGAATAGGAAGACCATCGGGTAATTTGAGGACATGAATTACTTGTTAACACTAGAACTACCGACGATTGAAATGTACTTACTTCTATCAAAGAAATGAAAATTGTAGGTATTTGAGAAAAATTTAGAATGCAAAGGAAATAAATCTCGATCTATGTTTCTTAGAATAAATTAGGAAAAATTGTTGGAAATACACCATTGTTGATTAATAGAATTTCTGTGAGAAATTAGAATCTGGTCATTTTCAATTACAGCCTAGAGAATGTAACTTTTAATGCTCTCTCGTGTAAAATAAATTATTAACTTTTTATTCGAATTGCAAACTAATAATTTGTTTTCTTATTCAATCTTGTTGATAATTTTAATAAAATAATATTAATAGTAATTTTAATAAAGTAATATTAAAAGTAGTATTAATAGTAATATTAAAAATAATATTAATAGTAATATTAATAAATAATATTAATAGTAATATTAATAGATAATAATAAAAAAATAATATTAATCTCGTTGTCAAATCTCATTTTCTATTCAAAAACGAATAATAAATAAATATATATTTGGATAATGCAATTAAAAAATGTGATTTAACACTAGAACTACCGACGATTAAAGTATCCTTATTTCTACCGAAGAAATCAAAGTGGAAAGTATATAAAATAATATGCAATGCAATTCAGACAAAAGTTTATCTATATTTTTAATAGAAAATCGCGGAAAATCTGGCCAAAGGCACCGTAGTTAATTTATAAAGATTCTGTAAAAAATTACGAATGGATCATTTTGACCACTTTGGTAGTTCTAGTGTTAATAATATAATCTTTGCGTGCGACGTTGGGTGATTATAGCCACCGTTAGTATCGAACACTTTCTCAAATGCAAAGCATTGAAATATTACACGTATCTTGTATTTCCTACTTTTCAACCTTCTAAATCTAAGTTACAGTTAAAATAAAAATTACAGTTCATCACAAACGTAACGTGTCTTCATTATATTCAGTTCTAACAAATTTTCACATTTCTTCGAGAGAAAAATGATTTCAATCTTTTAAATAGGTATGACAATACAGGCGGTATCGATACAATTTTATTCCTACGAAAATATCGAAATAAACTGTCATCGTTTTAAAACTATCATCGAGTTCCTCAAACGTCACCTTACCAGTTAAATGTTAATTATGAATTCTATCTTTAAAATGATATTATGAATGGACAACGTCAGTCTGGTGATTCGGTTAGCAGTTTCTTTAAAAGACCACGGTATTCATAAAATTTATCATTCGCGTGGCAAAATATTTGTGAAGCTTAATGGTTTAATATATTTCCGATATTCCGGTGTAACTCTTTTATTAAAGAGATAATTAATCATCGCGAGGCTTTTTCACGTCATCGAGGCTGAACCAGCGAACAGTTTGATACAGCCACGTTTTTGAGGGGTAAAATACTTGTGTTCGTAGGGATCCATGAAAGCGTTAGATGAAAAACCGAACGATAAAATATGCGGTGACACGAAAATTAATTGCTGGCTCGTTTAAGAAAATATTACTGTCGAAGGGGTGGCCTCTTTTCCACGCTTCACCGGGTTAAATGACTAAATTCAACGATTTTCGAAGAAGTATCTTCCTGTTCTTGATATATTTATAGCCTTGGCACAAAATTAAATAATTCAATCCGATCTGGACCATTAAGTATATCTAATTCTTCCTGGTTCTCTAAAAATGTTTGAAAAACAAAAATATCTGTGTTTGCAACGGTTATATAAATCATTATCAATGGAATATCTATGTTAATACATACGCGACGGCTGACGTGAATTCGTGTGTTTATAAATTCTCTTACTGGTAAATTCAATACAGGTTTAAGAATATTTCAAAATATTAAAAAAACAAATATACTCTTGTCAATAAGTGATCGGACACTTAACGAATTAAAAATAAAGAAAAGTTTATGTAATAGTTATAAGATGAACGTACTTTTTATCAATTATTAACGTCATAGAATGCCTTAAATTATACTATTTTTTTTTCAGATCTTACTGAAAGTCTATTTCAATAAATATTCTAAGAAAAGTTTATGTTATAGTTACAAAATGAACGTACCTTTTTATTAATTATTAACGCCACAGAAAGCCTTAAATTATACTATTTTTTTGAGATCTTACTGAAAGTCGTATTTCGATAAACATTCTTAGAAAATTTTATATTATAGTTTCAAAATGAACGTACCTTATTATTAACTATTAACGTCACAGAAAGCCTTAAATTATACTATTTTTTTTAGATCTTACTGAATGTGTATTTCGATAAGCATTCTAATAAAAGTTTATGTTATAGTTACAGAATGAACGTACCTTTTTATTAATTATTATCGTCATAGAAAGCCTTAAGTTATACTACCGTTTTGAGATCTTACTGAAAGTGTATTTCGATAAGCATTCTAAGAAAAGTTTATGTTATAGTTACAAAATGAACGTACCTTTTTATCAATTATTTATTAACGCTATAGAAAGTCTTAAATTATACTATTCTTTTTTTTTGAGATCTTACTGAAAGTCACATTTCGATAAACATTCTATTAAAAACTTACAAGTCTCCGGTTATTTATAAACGGTAACGTATACAAAAGACAAAACTCTAAAGAAAATCTTGATGCTCTAAAAATCCGCCATTTTCCTCCACCGACACATTTATCATGGCGTACGAACAGCGAGCAAACTGTTATCCTAACATCACGTTACGCTGGCACATTATCCTATTTTCACTATCTTCGACAGAAAGGTAAAGCTAGCTCATTCGTCACGCTATAGCGAATATAAACTGCCTCATCCCGCATTGGCGCATTATTTCGCTATCTCTGTATCTAGCTATTTAGCTGGTCTCTCATGTGCTTCCCGCGGCAGCGTGTATCGATTCGTATGGCCCCATCGAAACGTAATGACTGTAACGAACATTCCGTGTCAAGTGGTTCACCGATTATCGCTGATAAGTAATCACACTTTACCGCACACCCTCCATCAGCATGGAAACAAAATACAACACGCTGACAGGGATGAGAAGCATGGTAAACGGTTTCGCAATATCGTTTCATCTCGAATCGGCGATCGCGGCGGATGTCGTTGATCCGTATCATTTACGCAAACAAAGCGTGTACTCGATAGAAGAGATACGGTTGCTGCAAAAAGTATTTCAACCTATTCACATTTTTCAATGAGACCGTTTATCGGGTTCTACATTTTCACAACACAGAAATAGCATTGCACGATGGGAAATTCAACCTTTAAGTGGATTTTTAATTATAAATACGTTGGGTAAATGTTTTTACTTTTATCGAATTTGGTAAATGGAAATGAATTTTGCTTTCCAACGTTGGAAACAAAATGATAATCGATAATAAAAGATTACCTAAATCTTCATCAATTTTATTTAATGCTGCATTTTATTTAAGGGCTACAACGGTTCCAATAATCCACTTAAGGGTTGATATATTAGTGAGTAAATAATAAAATAAATACAATTGTGAATGAATACTTTTTGTATACAAGATAATCGGAAGATAAACAACAAAACTGTGCTGTGTAATATATTCCACGAATAAAATTAAATAAATTAAATAAATTGCATTGACGTAGGTTTGAAAACGCTTTATGAAAAAGTTGTAAAGAAATATTCTGCGTGAGTGTAATAGTTGGTTTACTTAACAGTTGATTCATCATGATATAAAGTAGGTCGGTAATAACATGCAGATGATATTTTCCATAAAAAAAAAATATATATATTTAAATAGTTGTTTCNTTCTATAAAAAAAATATATATATTTAAATAGTTGTTTCCTTTATTTTATGTATTTTTTCAAACCCTAGACATTTTTATTTCTCTGATACTGATTTCTGACGTTAAGGCAACTTGAATCTAGAATTATTTTCTATATCAAACATAGTTGGTTTGCTCAACAGTTAATTCATCACGATATAAAGTAGGTCGGTAATAATATGCAAATGATATTTTCTATAAAAAAAATATATATATATATTTAAATAGTTGTTTCCTTTATTTTATATATTTTTGCAAACCTTAGTCATTTTTATTTCTCTGATACTAATTTCTAACGTTAGGGCAACTTGAATATAGAATTATTTTCTATATCAAGAATTTCTATATCAAGAATCTAGAATTATTTTTTATATTTCTATAAAAAAAAATATATATATATTTAAATAGTTGTTTCCTTTATTTTATGTATTTCTGCAAAGCCCAGTCATTTCTATCTCTCTGATACTAATTTCTAACGTTAAGGCAACTTGAATCTATCTTGAATCTAGAATAATTTTCTATATCAAGCATACGTTTTATGACTTCACTCCCGCTGTCTAGGTTCTATTCGCAATTCTTTATTATCGAAACAATGCAACTAAAATTCGAATGGGCAATTCTGCGGATTAGAAAATGCTATGCGGCCCTTTTTGGAAGGTCGGTTCGCGCGATGCAAGGGAATTCGGGCAAACATGCAACAGCAGGTGCACAGACAATGGAAATCGGCGAGCGCAGCTGCGTTTAACGAGTGATGGATCGTGCTGTACACTTCGCGAGGCCCTCTTTTGCTCGCTGCACGATTGCTCACACTTGTACCAGATTTTCAAAACGGCAACCTAACGCTGCTTCTGTATCAAGATTCTCTCTTCGCGATCAGAAATCGTGTTTTGAACAGTCTGCTTTAACGGTACGCTACAATGCTCGCAGTATCAATATCGGAACATTTTCCGCGATTCATACAACAACTCTTGTGATATAAAATTTTGAAATTCACTCCATCTTAAACGAGCTTTACTTTATTTAAAAATAAAAACGTTCGATATTTAAATTCTGTATCAATTCTAAATAATCAATTCCTAAAACAATCTCTAGAATTTTAAATTCCATTCAATGTGGTTTCTTTGGAACGTTAATTTTTTTTTAGATAGAAACAATGATAGGAACAAATACATAGAAAATTAATTAGTTAGATAGAAAGAAGTATTGATTAATTTTAAGCTACTTTATTATGAACGTTAATTTTCTTTTAGATAGAAACAACGATAGAAACAAATACATAGAAAATTCATTAGTTAGATAGAAAGAAGTATTGATTAATTTTAAGCTACTTTATTATGAACGTTAATTTTCTTTTAGATAGAAACAACGATAGAAACAAATACATAGAAAATTCATTAGTTAGATAGAAAGAAGTATTGATTAATTTTAAGCTACTTTATTATGAACGTTAATTTTCTTTTAGATAGAAACAACGATAGAAACAAATACATAGAAAATTCATTAGTTAGATAGAAAGAAGTATTGATTAATTTTATGCTACTTTATTATGAACGTTAATTTTTTTTTAGATAGAAACAATGATAGGAACAAATACATAGAAAATTAATTAGTTAGATAGAAACAAGTATTGATTAATTTTATGCATGAAATAAGGTTTTAAATAAATTTGGTTGTCAGTTACTTACCGATAACCGATTTAAGAACGAATTCGATGGAAAGTAGTTCGAGGTTTTGCGAGAAAAAATTTTTGTAGACGATACTGTTCGAAGCACGATGTATCTTTTCAGATTCTCAACAGCTCACCGATCAATTTTGTGTAAACGATAATTATAAACATTCACTTCACTATCACTTCATTCGCTTAATGTACGAACCAGATGTGCAGCGATACGATTTAATTAAACTCGCGTAGAAGAATGTTGAAAAAACTACGTATCGAAAGAGTTTTAACTATGAAGATAAATTAACTAACAAAATTTAAAACACGTTACCAGCGTTCAAACATGAAGAACAGTGATAAAAAAATTATGACATACTCTGTTGATTACTCTATCGAATGAATTGTTTGATTAGACCGCTATTACCAAAATTACAGAAAATAATGCACCAAAACACTGACTCAAATAAAATACGCGAAAATGTAATACGAATTATTTAAAATTCATACTACAACGATATGTTTTCCTGACTATGACTCGTGGACTAACTGATCCTATCTGTTCAAAAATGACTTTAATATTCACATCGGTCTCCTGTTATTGGTGACTCTGAACAATGGAGGTGGACGAGCTGTGAATGATTGGTTCGAATGCTTACGGTGGGTGTGTCTATTTGTGGAATATATTTTACGTATCATGAAAAAACGTTGTTTCCTGAATTGTCCTAGTATTCCTGGAAACCAATCTCCGAATGTGTATACATTTAAGTGATGTGTCTATAGTTTCGCGTAGATGGTTCATGGATACTCAGAATTTCAGTTTATATCATTCTGTCTGAATATGAATGAATAATTTCATTAATGATTTTAATTGTACTGTAATTGTGATTCTCGCATATTTGATTTATTGAATTTATCCGTAATAAACCTTTTTGATATTAATGTCTGAAACCCTTTTTTGAAAGATATATTAGGCTGGCCAATAAGTTCGTGCGGTTCTTAGCGATAATTATCTTGCTGTGGTTTGAAATTCAACTATATTTAGTTCAAATCTCAAAAACAAAAAATAACTTTGCGGTTCGAATGGACGATAAAAAGAAAAAGGTCACTTAACAAGCTCAAATGGACGATAAAATATATTCAATAAAAATATTTCCTTTTATATATAAAAAAAAAAGAAATGCATCTCATTTACATGTTAAAACCCGTATGAACTTTTTGGCGAATCTATTAGGTTGTCCCGAAAGGTTTTTCCGTTATCTTCATGCAGTTGCTTCGTTTGGCAGTGTTTATATAAACATGAGGGCCTAATTCGTTAAATGAGAGACGGACGAAGATAACAGAGCAAAATGGATCCTATGTAAAATAATAATATATTATAATCAAATATTATGCGTTCATCGCTTATTANTTCAAAAATGACTTTAATATTCACATCGGTCTCCTGTTATTGGTGACTCTGAACAATGGAGGTGGACGAGCTGTGAATGATTGGTTCGAATGCTTACGGTGGGTGTGTCTATTTGTGGAATATATTTTACGTATCATGAAAAAACGTTGTTTCCTGAATTGTCCTAGTATTCCTGGAAACCAATCTCCGAATGTGTATACATTTAAGTGATGTGTCTATAGTTTCGCGTAGATGGTTCATGGATACTCAGAATTTCAGTTTATATCATTCTGTCTGAATATGAATGAATAATTTCATTAATGATTTTAATTGTACTGTAATTGTGATTCTCGCATATTTGATTTATTGAATTTATCCGTAATAAACCTTTTTGATATTAATGTCTGAAACCCTTTTTTGAAAGATATATTAGGCTGGCCAATAAGTTCGTGCGGTTCTTAGCGATAATTATCTTGCTGTGGTTTGAAATTCAACTATATTTAGTTCAAATCTCAAAAACAAAAAATAACTTTGCGGTTCGAATGGACGATAAAAAGAAAAAGGTCACTTAACAAGCTCAAATGGACGATAAAATATATTCAATAAAAATATTTCCTTTTATATATAAAAAAAAAAGAAATGCATCTCATTTACATGTTAAAACCCGTATGAACTTTTTGGCGAATCTATTAGGTTGTCCCGAAAGGTTTTTCCGTTATCTTCATGCAGTTGCTTCGTTTGGCAGTGTTTATATAAACATGAGGGCCTAATTCGTTAAATGAGAGACGGACGAAGATAACAGAGCAAAATGGATCCTATGTAAAATAATAATATATTATAATCAAATATTATGCGTTCATCGCTTATTAATAAAACGAAAGAAACTTTTGGGACAACCTAATAATACAAACGAAGACTTTGTACTTTTTATATCTAGGTTCTTGTAATTATCTCTCACACGTTCCTCAGAAACAGTTACACAAATGATGTTCAGATAATTTAGAGAAAATATTAAGTCATCTTTTCTTTTTAAGATTTAAACTGAGCTTAGTTGCGTTTCAAAGCGTGGAAAGACAATTATTATGACGAATCTAACAGAATCTTAAAAACCATTAAACCACAATTTTAATCAAACAAAAAAAGTAATAATAATTCAAAAGCGTCGAGTTCTTTTGAAATGGAATCCTAGCAACTCTGGAACTTTTAGAATTAAATTCTAACAAATTCAAAAATAAGAATTAGTTAGCTTGATATTGCACAAAAAAAGCTAATTGAGAGTTCGGACCGGAGAATGGATTTATTTTTTTAATCAACGGTTGTTCCCTCGACAGAGATCAAAACAATCTGCTTGTATGTCTGGTAATTCTAAATGGAATCATTTGTCCGTAATCACAGCCATTACTGTCGGCGAGCTCGTGCCAGAGTGCATTGCACACAGAAGAATCGGTGCCTAAGGCAATCGATATTTCGAGGCCGGTAAAGGTGAAAAAGGTAGGTGTGAAATGAATGACGAGAGAGCGAAGGTTTTCCACGGATAATAGGAATAATCGACATCGTTCGCGGAGAGATGATATGGGATCGAACAACCTGAAACGTTGCTTCGTCGCGACACTCGCCGTTTTTCGCCAATATTTTGTTTAATGTGCAACAATTTTGCTTAAACTAAAATCACGGCCCGGAAACTCGATTTCAATAATCTTGTTATTTCGTAGACTAAAATTATACATTTATGATGCACGAAACAAGGTTTTTTTGGAAACATTGTCTCATATCAAGGGTGACAAATTGGTTTTTTAGAGAAATTTTAAACACCCGTTAATATATTATTTGCATTTTTAGTTTGTATGAAATAAATTAAATGAAACTGTAATAATTACTGAAATAAATTCTATTGATTCAATATTCGAATTATTTATGATTGTTTGACTCTCTTTAGAAAATACATAATAACTACTTTCAATGTGACGATAAAAATAAGTATACGTTATAAGTAAAAATAAAAATTCTAACAAACTACTCGGTACATTCGTTGAATTTTATTTATTTATTAAAATGAATATTTAACTTAGACGTGCGTGTAGAAGGTTTGAATTCATGTAACTAACTATAACGTGATGTTATACGTCTATACCGAGTGCAGAGCTAATTGGAAAGCATAACAGCAGAAATAATTTTGATTACCGTCATCCTATACGCTATCAGTAATTATTACTATAATATCAATACAATATAACACAGAAATGGACTTACATCTCCATGTTCGTCATAGCAATATCATTTTGTGAGGTGTACACTTACCTGTAACAAAAAAGAGAAACATTCGTTAGAAACGTAATACTACTACATATTTTCTAATTATTTATTAACACTACATTAGAACTACCGACCATTAAAATGCACTTCTATCAAAGAAATCAAAATTATAAATATTTCAAAAAAAATTAAGAATGCAAAGGAAATAAATCTCGATCTATATTTCTTACAATAAATCACGAAAAATTCTTTAAAATACATCATTGTCGATTAATAAAATTTCTGTAAGAAATTACAATCCGATCACTTTGATACCTTCGGTAGTTTTAGTGTTAATCAAAGTTCAATGCATATTTTTCAGTAAAATTGTAAAAATCAAAATTGTAGCAAGACCTAAAAGATACATATTAAGAAAAATATTTGTAAGTAGAGAATGTCTTGATGCGTGTGTGAGAGACAGAGAGACCCCTTATAAAACCTAGGTCTTAAGTTTTCGGTCGCACCAATCCAATGGAACCTCGTTTCCACAATTTGTTCGGCTTTTAGCCGGAAAATGATATAAAAGAGCCGAGGAAACATAGTTTAGAATTATAATTATAATTAGGGAGTTACAGAGAGAGTTAGAAATAGAGTTATAGAGTTTAAGTCAACCACTGTAAAAAGCATTTCAAATATATACTACTATTCCTACACATTATCTCTACACGCGTATAAAAAGATACTATTTCTTAGCCTCTTTAATAAATTCTAATTCGATCAAATATTTAAAACATTCATTCTACATCCCTATGACATTACGCAATTATCATTACAGCATTTAATCTGTTGCTCTCTAAGAACCTTCATCATTCGTCCGTTCACATTTGACACGAGCGGACAAAAAAAATCTCGAACCACCCTAGGAAAACATTCCTGGAATCCTCATTTCCCGCGCATTCGAAGCATTTGACATTAAAAAAAGGCCCTCAGCCGCTCTCCCAACGGATCAAACGCTATTTTAATATCCCCCTGTAATCTATGACGAAGCTATTAATTAGTGCAAAGCAGGTGATGAGACTGAGGGATCGACGAGCAGCAAATTCATCTCCGCGCTCGAGGGTAACCAGCGTGGTCGAGAGGGGATGTACGCTGGAAGCCGAGCTTCCTAGCATCCCTTCGCATCGTTTCCGCCACCCTTCGTCCCGTTCAACCCCCGCTTGCCGCCCTTCTAGAGATAGCTTCGCCATCCTTTCTCGTCTCGGCCAATCTCCTTTCTTGATGCTCCGCGCTCGCGAGCGTATATTGAAATATAATTAGGGGCGGTTTAATAAGCGTCGGTCTGTGGCTTTCTGCCGAGTCTTGAGAAGCGTAAGCTTTGCCCTGTTAACCGGTACGTTTGCTCCGCTTCCGTCTAACGAGCTGCGAGCTTCGACCGCGACTACACGTTGCATGCTCGTTCGTTTGCTATGATATTAAACGAATGGTCGATAAACGTGTGATCATTGTCGAAAGAATATCTTCGCGGGAAACATGGAGCGAGAAATAAGAACGCTCGTTTGTTTTTAATCGGGTAAATCTGATCGATTCGACTTTGATTTAACCCATTGGCTTACAACCACGAGACACACTCGTGGCACAGATTATTGTACAAATACAGGTAACCCTCTTATAGCACGGTAGATTGGTTCCTAGAAAATGCCATGTTGTATGAAACTGTGTTGTATGAGACCCAGAGTCAGTACAAAAAGGGGGGTTACGTTCCGAAAACTTATTAACCCATTTGCATCACACAGAAAAGTGAAAAATTCGTTCTAATCGCCAAAATTTGTTTCGATTGTATTTAAATGAAAATGTTTTTAAATGTTAAAAATAAAAGCAATATTACATAAATAAAGAATTTTTATTTCATAATAGATTCATAATTATGAGAGGAATAAAATCTAATTATTTTGCACAACATGATAACGTTTGAAGAATGTCGAGACAATAAAAAAACGTTTTCTAAATCTAATTACCTCTTCACTGCTGTCGGAAATATAACCATCCATTTTTTTTTTATTTTTCTAAGTTATTCTACCCTGAAACTATTCGCGATCACCTCTTTTCATTGATTGAGAGCCAAATACGCATGGGTATAATATACGTTCTGGTAATAAGGCAGGCAAAATGCGCGCATATATGCGCTTATGATGCAAATGGGTTAAAAACAAATATTATTTTTAATTCTACATAAATAACTTAATTTTTATTAAAAATATAAATGTATGTACAAGCGTGAGACACTTTTGTTTTCAGGCCACGGAGATAAAAAGAAATACTTTCCGCAAAACTGTGTCTTTAAGACGGCAAGCCTCGCCGCGGCTATAGAAGTACAGTGTTGTACAAAAGTTTTTGCAATTTTCTTATCGCGTTAGAGCGAAACTGTGTTATAAAATGCCGTGTTGTAGGAGGGCTACCTGTACTACAAAGGCAGGCTGTATTTGCGATAAAGTTTAATTTTATCTTTAACTGTAATTTTAATCTATAAAACTGAGAATTAGCAAATATAAATTGCGTATAACATTTCAGTGTTTTGAATCCGACACGATGTAAAAGCAGTGAATAGCTTATTGTTAATACGTGTAGCTACTGGACAAAGTAATAGTGCAAGGGGTTGAAGAGACGTGGCGAGTTAATGTTGGAATTTGTTTTGGACAGTATTGCTTCAGAATTTTTTTTTTTTTTTTTGTAAAATGCTTGGTTAAATTAAATTTTATTGGTGTATGATGAATTTTGATAATCTTGACGAAACGATTGTAGCTTCTTTCTGTAGGAATATTTTAAGGCACGGGTGACGTGTTAAGTGAAATTTATTAATCGTGTTATCGTAATGTTAAATTAATACTTTAATAATATTAATTTACTTTATTATACCGTAACGTTACATTAATATTAAATTAATAATATTAAAATTTGTAATTTAAAATGGGAAAACGAAACTTGCTGACGATATTAGTTTTTAATTATTTGAGATAAAATTTTAAGAAAGTGGAAGTAAGAAATAAGTGGTGCTTCAACGTTGTTTGGTCGAGTAAGATTATTAAAATTTGGCAAACTATAAGCAATAAAATACTGTCTTTAAGGATACTCACTACCACGCAAAGGTTTAGATATAAATAACTCTTCTCGTACGTTTGGTGAGTTAACAAATCGAAATGGAAACTCTTACGAAACTACCTGAGAACACTGTCTGAGCTGTAACGGATATATTCCACTTAAACGCGTGACTTCTCACGAGAGAATGATGCTCCTTGAAATTCTTGGCTTCACTTTCCAAGCATCAGTTCTCTTAGAATATTCTGCAGTTTATCGATTAATCTTGCTCTGCTGATTAAATATTTGTTTATCCTGATTATAATTGGGAGTCGGAAACGAAGCCAGATTTTATTATTCACGGACCAATTTAGAAGCAAAATACGAAAGAGTTATATAAAATAAAGTTCGTACTAATTTATCACTATCGATGGAAATATTTTTGAACACCAAAAGTACCACGCCTCTTAACCTAAATATTTTTAATCACTTCGTGTCAACAATACCAAGCTAAGATAATCGTCTTTCTTTAGAATGTAAATATACCAAACAATTAACACAGTAACGATGGAACCTTATTTTTCTAAATTTGACTATGAAATAAAGTTAAAATAAATTCATGCTTACGTAAGTACTTTCAGGAATAATTTATATTCTAAACATAGAATATTAACCTCATAATTTAAAGTTTAAGTTAAGAAGATCATTTTTAAAAGTAATCTTTAATACATCGTCCATTACTATTTCTACCTTTCCAAGATATAAAATACAAAATACGAGAAATTTCGTCATTCCTCCGCAATACGTTAACACGTTAAACGCCACGCTGATTTTGGTCGATTTTTCGATAGCCTGTGTGTTGCGATACCAATTAACACTAAAACTATCGACGATTAAAGTATACTTATTTCTACCGAAGAAATCGAGGTGGAAAGTATATAAAATAATATGTAATGCAATTCAGACAAAAATTTATCTATATTTTTAATAAAAAATCGCGGAAAATCTGCTCAAAGGCACCGTAGTTAATTTATAAAGATTTTGTAAAAAATTACGAATGGATCGTTTTGACCACTTTGGTAGTTCTAGTGTTAAAAAACATTTAGTGGTAAAATAGTTAAAAATTTAAGAAGAAAATTGTAAATGCCTGCAAAGGAAAGTCGTATCTTTATTTAATGCGTTTTGATAGAAAACATTGATGAATTATAATGTATTATTTTTTGAAATTAATACAGTCAGTCCTGAGAAATCAATGATGCCTAAATCAAAATCTCAGTGTCGGTCGCTCAACGTGTTAACTACATAAAAAGCAGAAGAAGAAAAAAAAAAACAAACACCCTAAACTTCGAAAACAAAGAACACCAAACTCAGAACCAGGTTAAAAGTTCCAATCGTTCGGAACAAAATCACCCACGCCAAAATTCACTCTAGCATATTCATCGATTCCATCATCAACCGTATCAAAATCGTCCAAAGCGAAAATAAACATCGCGCACGAGACACGGAGAGCGCTTCGATCGAAACACAGCTGTTCTACGAAACGCCTCAGCCCGTGTTCGATAAGCACCAGCAGTTGTAGGATTATACATGTTAATAAATCACTGCTGAGCCTGCGGTTGCATAAAGATAAACGAGAACAAACTTTTTCCAGGGGTGGAGGAGCAGTGGCAAAAAGCCGCTTACCCATCCGCGCGCTGCAAGGAGACACAAGCGCCGGTACCGCGCACTCGTTCAAGTGTATTCTGTCAGCAATTAAAGTTTTCCAATATATTAAACGGACCGAGCGGCCGCCCGAGGGGGAAGACTTCGAGTGTCTGATGTTTATAGACCGCGTCAGCTGTCGGCTCCGCGAAACTATGAATTTTTCGGAGGGCGCAATGACGCGAGCGAGGGGCACGGTAACGTCGCGAGACTTTCATGGGAATGGCTACGATTTCAACTGGCTATGCCCAACTTTTCCCCGAGTCTACACGCCTCGTGGATTTTCCCTGTTCCTCTTTCTCTCGCCTCTCGCCTCCGGTCCAAGCCGACCCCGCGCGTCGTTCGCGCGCGAGGCATCCTGTTGCCGTAGGTCGTAACCTTCCGGTATGTCGAGCTAAGCAGAGCGTGCAGCAGACGGCTGCAGCTGCACACCGGCCGCCTCCAGCGGCGGGCGATTTCCGTTCTGCCGATTAATTCGCTGCGAAACGGTTGCGCGATTTTCTGTGGCACAGCCCTTGTAAAATTGCACGGGCGACGAATCGTTTTATGGCCGACTCGCGGAAGGGACGAATTTCGTTATTAACTAGACGGTCGCTCGCTTCTGACTGGAATGTTGGATAGGTTTAATCCTCGGGTAACGGGGGTGGCGTTGAGTTATTGTTTTTCTTTTTCGGGGGTTGGGGGTCCGGGGTGGAGGGTAAGATACGGGAGAGAATTATTGGATTCGGTGATGGAGTGGGTGGACTCGTTGAGTTTACCGAGGGGTAGTTTCAGGAGACGTGGACGGGCTTTTGGGTGGTTGGTGAAATGAAGATGATGCTAGGTCTTGGTTATTGTAGACGTATCGTGTGTCGTTTGAGGGTGGAAAATTAATGTACTAGTGAATGGTATTTTGGAGGATGGTAGTGAAATTTAATTACGCGCAGTTTGAAACTATGCATGTCTGTTGTAAGTGGTTCAAGTAGGAGTTCGATGCTAACAATGGATATTTGTGACGTTAAGTTTGTGAATCCCGACATCGTGATTTATATTTGTCCGACTCAACCGGCCCCTCTAGGGTTAATTGAGTCGCTTCACGTGCTGGGATTTTTTTGTTTCTTGAGGAGTTTAATTAGAATGACTTTGTATGTTTCTCTCTGAGTCAGATTTTCGTTGGCAAGTGGAAGCAACGGAATTAATGCATACACCTTGGATACGATGATTTGTAAAATAAACTCATGAAAAAGAATATTGAAAAGATGAGTTCTTGAAACAGCTTTAATTACAAAGATGAGTTAACTAACAGAAATTGAGATCAAAAGATATTACCGCTCTTTTGTTAAATTGTATCATATTCTATTTCTTTGAATATCATCGAAGATTCATTACGATTTTTTGCTAATTTAATACTTAATTAATATATTTGATCACTATCCAAAATCGAATATTAGTTAATATTTTCTTTCCCTTGACAAACGTAGACAAAATCAAACAATCTGCACTAAAATTAATTCTTAATCGATATATTTTCCCACTATCCAAATTCGAATATTAGTTAATATTTCCTTTCCCTTAACCAACAATAGACCAACTCGAACAATCTACACTAAAACATACGCTACACTATAATTCACAAAATTTCCCATTTCAATCGCACAAACTATGATACCATCGATTCGAAAGAATCAATATCACAGTAACCAAAAATCGAATTCTCTTTTCTTCGAAACCACCTACCACTTATCGAACATCGATTAACATTTTAACAACACAATTAGTCATTCTAGCTCCCGTAACGCTCCGGAAAGCTCGCATAAAAAATCCACGTCTCCCGGTTTGCCAGATGTTCGATCGTCTTCGAACGAAACGACGGGGCTCCCGGTTCGATATTGGAACGTCTTCGTCAGGCGTGCAGGAAGGACGTGAGCAGGATCAAAGTCGGCGAGGCGAGAGGATTTTCCGCGAGGCACCGTCAGGATCGCCTATATATTTTCGAGCAATTAGTGTCACGATCTTTTTCTAGCGCGCGCTTAACTTTGACACGCTCTGTCACTCCGAGCCCTGGTACCCTTCAATCCCAGTTGTCTGCTATTCGGATGCGAGTAATTACGCGTCACTCATGGCTCTTACGTTCGACGAGCGTGCCGGCGAAGTTTCCTAGCTCGAACACCAGCCACGACGAAACTTCTGTCGCTAGAGCGTGCACGGCCGTTCGCCTTTGTGCCTCCTCCACCCTCGATCCTCTACCATCCTCCACCCTCGTTACACCCTTCCGCTATTTTCACCCGTGATCGCGTTCCTGACCGCCTCGAAATGAAATATCGGAAAGATTCGTGCACGCTGAATTGTTTATGGGACGCGAAAGACAGCTCGCTGGATTTGATTAATGCCTGAACGAGCGTGATGGAAGACGCGAGGCCGACTGTTTTAATAATCTACATTAATTAGTGGCTTTGTTTTTTAATTGTGGTTACTGACAGTGATGGTACCTTTTGGTTTCTTATCGATTTTTGTATTTTTCGCAACGAAGAAGCGCATTAGAATTGGAACTTTAATTCGTTCTACCTGTAGGGTAGATCCGGGATAGTTAGAAT
The DNA here is from genome assembly GCA_019453375.1 of Ctenoplectra terminalis. Classification (NCBI taxonomy): domain Eukaryota; kingdom Metazoa; phylum Arthropoda; class Insecta; order Hymenoptera; family Apidae; genus Ctenoplectra; species Ctenoplectra terminalis. The sequence continues at coordinate 41,488 of SMSQ01023797.1, forward strand.
AGAAAAATTGAATTAACTCTTCGCGACACAGGATTTCAGATAATAAAATAGACCCGTGTTGCATAGAAATTTGATTGCGTTTTAAATGAAACAAAATTTGTATATTTTTACTAATAAAGGAATCTCATGAGGTAAAAACGTAAAAAAATAATAGTAATTTAATTGAATTTGTTGTTATAGGGTGGGACTCGAATAGTCTCACCGTGCCACATGGGTTCAGGAATTGTACTTATTAATCCTTTGCCATAAGTACGGTGCGTCAAAAAGGTGGGACACTTTTAATTCCAGCGTGCTCCAAAGAGTTAACCCTTAGCGCTCCTTTGGCTCCGCTACGGAGACATTCTGTTTTCAACACGATTACGCAAAATTTCCGAAAATATTGCACCATGATGATTTATAAAATTAAAAATTTATGTTTCGTTTACGAGAAGAAAAAGGATATTTGTAAAATAAGTAAAAACAGCTACTTTCACGGGCAATAGTAAATTTTTCTGTTTAAAATATATTTCTTTTCGTTAGTGACAAAGAATCGCACGGAGTGCAAAGGATTAAAATCGTAATTCGATATATGTGAGCATCGGACAAAATTGAATAATTGANGATGTAAAAACGTAAAAAAATAATAGTAATTTAATTGAATTTGTTGTTATAGGGTGGGACTCGAATAGTCTCACCGTGCCACATGGGTTCAGGAATTGTACTTATTAATCCTTTGCCATAAGTACGGTGCGTCAAAAAGGTGGGACACTTTTAATTCCAGCGTGCTCCAAAGAGTTAACCCTTAGCGCTCCTTTGGCTCCGCTACGGAGACATTCTGTTTTCAACACGATTACGCAAAATTTCCGAAAATATTGCACCATGATGATTTATAAAATTAAAAATTTATGTTTCGTTTACGAGAAGAAAAAGGATATTTGTAAAATAAGTAAAAACAGCTACTTTCACGGGCAATAGTAAATTTTTCTGTTTAAAATATATTTCTTTTCGTTAGTGACAAAGAATCGCACGGAGTGCAAAGGATTAAAATCGTAATTCGATATATGTGAGCATCGGACAAAATTGAATAATTGAAATACGTAAGTAGTAGTGTCTTTTATTGGAATTATACTATGAGAATAACTTTTATTACTAATGTAAATTGATATAAATAACAGGAACGAATATGATGATTAAAAATGTATTGACAATACCTCACGATTTTATTCTTTACTTATGTAATTGTATAAAATATATTTTCTACCACATGAATTTTCTACCCCTTTATTATAGTGTAAGCCCGTGGAGAGACCGATCAGTATTAATATCTCAAAATAAAACAAATAAATCGGCTTATTACTATTCTCGTACCGACAATTGTCGCAAAACCGTGTATATATTATAAATTACATTTAAAGTTTTGTTCATGCTAAAAGTAAAACAAAAAAATCTGTTTCGAAACATCCGGAAAGGAGGATTGGGTTAAATGTGCAAGGTGTGGACGTTGTTTCACGATGGATGCTCTAAGCATGGGAATATTCGTGATTTATGTGGAAAATTGAAGAAGAAGCAACGTATCAACTAATTTTCTCTTGTATTATAATTTGTATAAGCTACATTTTTTTATATTTTTCAGACTTTTGCTCCACAAAGAGCATTGTGGATGCTCTAACCCTACCATGCGGGTGAGACCGTCAATTTGCAATGATGGTATTTCTTGATTAAAAAATGAATTAAACGAAGTATAAGTTTAAGTAAGTAAAATAACAAAAGTGTATAAAACCATCATTGCAAACTTGTTTTCAAAAAGTGGTCCACCTATCCCAGACCCTATAACTTTCTCAATATTAAAATTAAAATTGATTTTTCAATGTTCAGAAATTCTCCCATTAGTTAGCTAAGTATTAGCTCTATTTGTATATTTCTATATTTTTGAATCTGGTAAACGAAAATAGGTCACGGATTCTATACAAGGGATGAGGTATGAAACTTTAATACACTTCTTCTACACCAAAAGAATGTACAAACGAGGGATTTGAATAGAATTTTTGTGCAAATTAAATTCTTTTTCTCGATTAGATAGAATGATTATACGACTCTTTGCCTATAGTTTGTCATCTTCTGCTTTCTGACTCTGATTAAACTCGACTGAAAATTAAACTCAGTATTCGATTCTACTCTCGAAACTATCGCAGACTCGTGCTATAGCTCTGTACGAGTTTAATATTTCACGCGTGTTTGTGGGATCTATCAAGGTTCACATTTTATTTGAAATGAAACTCCGTATTTCAATTTCTATATTACAAGAATTTCATAAACATTAAATATTTTCTATTGAAAGTAACCGATAAAATTAAAAAAATTTTTTTCCAAATTTATAAAATAATTCGAACAATAGGAATTGAACGAAGCAACATCTCAAAGTATTTTATTCCTTATACAGCACGGAACAACTCATCGCGTTATCATCGTTTGTCAATCTGCTACAAATGGGAACATTCAACTCGTACTCAATAAACTGCGAAATATATCCAATCTGTACAAAGAAAGATAACGCAACAATAAAATTAACAAACGTTTCCACAACAATCCGAAGATAATAACGTATTCACAACTTTAACGAATCATTGTCAAACCTCAGAAATGAAAGACTCATAAAAGAAACCAGCGTAAAAAGCTAAACGAACATAAGATACGAAAGGTATGCACTCAGAAAAACTGCATTTAAAACCTGCTGTCCTCTTCGCTGAAACCATCCTTTAAAATTTCTTTCTGAAAACCTTGAAATATTTTAGATCTTCAAAATATGCAGTACTAAAAGAAATAAACGCAAAAATTAATTATACTAAATCAAATAAAGTAATATTTAACCCTTTTCACTGGCGCCGCTACAGCGACACGTGCAATTTTCTTTTAAAAGTTAAGTTTTAACCCTTTGCACTCGGCTAGCGCCGCTACGGCGACATGCATAATTTTCTTCAGAGATTAAGTTTCAAATTAAATTCTGTATCTTCGTCAATTCAAATACTGCTTTTGTTTTAAAATACAGTAAATTAACCAAATAAATAAAAAAATCGTAAACATTTATAATCTTCTGTTTCTCTTTCTTTCTCTTTGAAACTTAAAAAAGTTGACGAGTGCAAAGAGTTAAGTTAAATTTTCTTTTTCGTTAACTCTAATTTAAAAAAACAAAATTTTAAACACAGCAAATTAACCAAATGAATAAAAACACGTAAACATTTAGAATTTCTCTTTCTTTCCAAAACGAAGCTTTAAGTTTTCGCAATAGTGCTGCGAAACTTATGAAAGTTTAGGGGTGCAAAGGGTCAAAATAAGTCTGTACACTACCGCTGATAAGTATCCGAACACTGATAAATTTGTCAACTTGATCAATTTCTATTGATTTCAGTACATAAATATCGAAACATGTAAATTAGTGACAATTTAACGACTGAAAGTAATATTTACTACCTTCTTAAGCAATCGATACATTGTAAATTGAAATTATCTATGAATAAAGGTTTACCAATAGTGTATTAAAATGAAATACACGATTCATGACACTGCTTGAATTAACCACGGTAGAAGAACGTCATGATTTAATCCATAGGTTAGCTATTAAATAACCCAAACATAAAAAACTTTGACAATTACAGACTTTAATGTCCTTTTTATTGCATATTAGCTCACTAATTTATTCAGAATATTCAATTTTATCGTATCAGAATATTTTGCTACGCATAGCTGTAACAATACCAATTCAATAACAATTACAATTACATTCTGTAAAAAATAAGCAAGCGTTCGGATACTTTTAATCGGTAGTGTATATACATAAAATTAAATTCCATATCCAAAAAGAAAAACCAGCTTAAACCCCCCTGTGACTGACAAGACAATGTTCATTTCCCAAGAAAGAAATCTTCAAATGGTAAAACACAACGACAAGAATAGCGCAACGCACAAAAAAAAACAAAAAAGAAAAGAAAAATCCTCCACAAGCACCCCTTTCATCGCGTATCAAAGCTTTCAGAAACGCGGAACGTTCGACGACCCCTCGGAGCGATTTATCGGCTAACGAATATACAGCTGTACCGTTCGAGGACTTTCTCAAGTCTGAAAACACGCGTCGTTTAATTAAACTGCTTGTATGATCGTTCTGGAAGCGATAATTCCACGATACGACCGTCTGAGCAGTGTTTTACGGTCGTCGGCATATCTGGCGAAGCTCGCCCGTACGTGTCAATGGCACCGTGACTCGAATCAGTTTATTACGCCTCTAGTCTGCGCAGGGTCATCAATCGTCGATTAATCAACCGGAAATGGTCAATTTAATGCGTTAATGTTACGGCCGCTGATACGCGCAAGCGTATTACCGTAATGCTGGTGTTAATTAATGTAATATAGACACATCGGTATTATATGTTGGTATCAAAGGATTCGGTTGGTCCACCCGCAATTTTTTCCTCGGTTAAATCAATTCTCCCGCCGTAATGCTTTTTTCAACTACGGTCTTTGCATTTTTTTTTTTTTTCTTTTTTTACAGATTCGACTGGTCGATCGTTAAGCGGCGCGCGCGTTATATTGGAAAAAAATATCGTTGTGAAAGTCCGGTCTGCGAGATCCAGTTAATCCCAAATGCCTATAGAGGACGAAGCGTCGCTGGTACGATCCGTTTTCCAACGGTTAAATTTAGGAAAAATGCTGACGAGGATTGTCGGTAACGTATCCACATTATTTGTCAGTCAACGAGAAATAATTTCTAACTTAAGCGCGAGCGGTTAATTGTTTCAATTTTATCAGAGAGCTTGTTGGAATGATTTTGATGGATCAAGCGGACAGATTCTTAATCGAGCACAATTATGGGAGAGTAATTAACACATCTTAAGCGGGTTTTTCTCGCCAAATTCTCTTCATATAGCGGGCGATTTTTTGCAATTCGTGCGCGAAATTGCTCATGCATAAAATAGCTATAACTGTTTAACTATGGGTTATTTTATAATGAAATGTTCAGTTTCTTTTTAAAAATTAGTTTCCTTATTCATTTTAAAACGATAAAAATACTTTCTAAAAAATTGGGAATGAAAAGAATTAAATAATTTAAATAATTTTTCATCGACACATTCTATTCCATCATTGTCCAATTGTAGAAATTTAGTATAAATAAAGTCGTTATTGTAAAAAAATCACTTTGTCACTAAAAAGCGACCGATAATTTACAGAAAATGAGTTCTGTCGTTTCTCGCGCTTTAATAATAATATGGACGAAACGAGTTTAGTCGTTTCCCGCTTAAGATGTGTTAACACTAGAACTAGCGACGATTAAAGCATACTTATTTCTATCGAAGAAATCAAAGTGAAGAGTATATAAAATAATATGTAATGCAGTTCAGACAAAAGTTTATCTATATTTTTCGTAGAAAATCGCGGAAAATCTGCCTAAAGGCATCGTAGTTAATTTATAAAGATTTTGTAAAAAACTATGAATTTACGAATGTAAAAAATTACGAAGAAACGACCATTTTGGTAGTTCTAGTGTTAATAGACGTACGTTTGTACCTAAGTCTTGTACACTTGGTTAGTTAGACGATGGCAAATGGTGTGATAGATGAGTTAGACGATAGAAGTGTGTTAACCCCTTGCCTTACAACCACGAGTCACACTCGTGGCACAGGTTATTGCCCAAACACTATAAAGGCGCACTATATTTGCGATAAAATTTAATCTTATCTTTAACTGTAATTTTAATCTACAAGACTTAGCAAATATAAATTGCGTATAATATTTCAGTGTTCTGCATCTGACACGGTGTAAAAGCAGTGAATAGCTATTGCTAATATGTGTAGCTACTGAAAAATTAATAAGGCAAGGGGTTGAAAGATCTTCGATAATAAATATATCAATTTTCTTGTAGAATCCTTCTTTAAAAATTATTTCAACGATGTTAAATTTGATTCAATGAGATTCATTGAGTGTCACATGCGATACGAATCGTTCATTGGTAATTAAAAATTTAACCCTCTATGGGACCGTGCGACTTAAAAGTTACAAACTGATGTATTTATATTTGAAAAAATTAATTTTCTTTAGCTATCACTGCACTATTAAATTTTTAATTTGATTACTGTATTACTGTAGCGATACTATGATTCATCTACTTTAACCCTGTATGAGACCGTGTGACTTAAAAGTTACAAACTGATGTATCTATATTTTAAAAAATTAATCTTTTTTAATTATCACTGGACTATTAAATTTGATTACTGTATTACTGTAGCGACACCACGATCCATCCACAGTAATTATTAGTTAAAACATTTTCAAATCAAACTGAAAAACTGTAATCAATCCTAATTTTTTCTCCAATAAGCAGACAAAATTCGGGCTATAGAGGGTTAACAAACAGAATTACGTGCGACACTAGTTACTCTATAGACACCTTCGTATCATTTTCCACCATTAACTGAAGTAAAAATAAACAAACAAACAAATAAATAAATAAATAAATAAATGAATAAATTACTTAGAGGAACCTAATTTTACTTTCAAAAAGTACAATCTAAAATATTTGAAATCCAAAGAACGCGAAAAATATCAATGATAAAAGAAACCAATATACCCAGCGTCATCGTTTCCACCCAACAAGTGCCTTTCGAAATATAAATTACCTCATTTAATTACGCGATCCTTTAATCATTCCGAGTGGTGCGTATATAAATTACACGTCCGTCAACGAAAGACTCGTCGAGCACGTGATTCGACGGTCGAAGGCAAAGGTTTTCTGTTTTAACGCTTCTTAACTAGACGATGACGATGTCCATGTCACTTCCTGGACAGTCGTTTCACGGACATATCCACGGGACACGAATAATCTCTCTCCGGGCAGCATACGCGAGTGCTATCAACGCCAACGAATGGCACCCCTGATAAGCAGGAAACGGTCGTCGGTGCATTCATTTGCACGTTAATTAAAAATAAATTTTACTCGTTCGCCAGCCGGACGAGCGCGCGATGATCAACCACGGACTATACACGTCCTGACCAGAGTCATCCTACACGTAAGCTGTATTTGTTCTCCGGATATTATTAACGCGTGTAGGCGAAGTTCGTGCGCAACTGGAATGTGTTTATATCTAAACTTACACTTTATATTTGAACAACTGATACGAGAAAATATTCTAAGGTTTTTCAGTTTATATCTTGGACGTGTGTATGTTACTGACGCAGATCGAAGGCGCACTCGTGCTGGTAACTGATAATATTGTTCGCGGTTTCCGGCTATAAATTGCATCTTTTTTAGCGCTCTGACGTCTCTTAAGAGTCGTACAGAGCTTTCCTAGCGGTTTATGGGTATATATCGTGAATTTAAGAATACAAACTTCGTGGTTTTTGTATTTAGACAGATATTGATCAGTGGACTGTGGATTTTTATGCGAGTTCATGTTTTGGTGAATATAATTAACAAAGTACGAGCTAGATAGATACGTGGTTTATTCGGTAAATATTATAACCAGTATCGTATTTTTGGTTTGTTTATATATTTCTGTTAATCGCGTGCATTTTTTGTATTTCTGTCCCTTCAAATTTTCTCTAAGTATATAAAAATCTACAGCTTGCTAATCAGAAAACGCACCGTCAGTTATTAACCCTCTATATGCTGAATTTTGTCTGCTTATTGGAGAAAAAATTACGATTGATTACAGTTTTTCACTTTGATTTGAAAATGTTTTAACTAATAATTACTGTGGATGGATCGTGGTGTCGCTACAGCAATACAGTGATCAAATTAAAAATTTAATAGTGCAGTGATAACTAAACAAAATTAATTTTTTAAAATATAGATACATAGGTTTCTAACTTTTAAGACACACGGTCCCATAGAGAAAACCACCTAAAACCACATTGATGAAACGGGTTAATGTTAAATATTGAGATATTATTTCAAAGTAATTTTAAATAGCGACAATTATGAGACTTTAGATTGCACGCTTTAAATATCCCACACTACAGAATTGATAGCTTTTACATATCCTTTTCTGCCATAAAGTATTAACATTGCTATCAACTAATTCTCCATACGTAAATATCGATGAAAAAATATTAAAAGAGTTAACAAATTGATTCTACGTAACACATTGCGTACGGGAGACGAGGTACCTCGTCTTTAGGAATCCGAACATTGTGGCCGGGATACGAGATATCTCGTTTTCAGGTTTCTTCGACTCAATCGACGATTTAAAGAACCAAAAATGGACTTTCTTGTTACGTTACCAGGGTAACGAAGTCTTGCGTATTCCCTTAGCAAATGGTTAGCGAAAAAAAATGATTATTGAAAGAATTATTCAAACTTGTAAAATAAATAATAAAAATTTTTAAATATGTAAAAAATGTAAAAGATGTATAAAAAATATATAGTAATATTTAAGAATATTTTATGTGAATATCTGCTACTAAATGCGAATTAAAAAAGTGAATATATGCATCGTATAAAGTGTTTCTAGAGCGCCCAAAAATGTGCGAGCCCTAGGAGCGCGTTGCGCGAGCAGAGCACCGTACGCAATGTGTTAAGATAGAATTAATAACTAATAATATTAGTTAATAATATAATAGAATAATAACTAATAATATTAGTTATTAATTCTATTGCGTCACGCTTAAGTAGTATTAACACTAGAACTACCGGCGATTAAAGTAAACTTATTTGCATCAAAGAAATCAAAATGATAGGTATTTGAAAAAATACCTATAATAAGGGTAACGATTCTTTGTACATATTTTTTACAAAAAGTCATAGAAAATTCCCAAAAATATATCATTGTAAATTTATAAAACTTGACTGGTTCGGCAGTTCTAGTGTTAACTAGTGTACTATGAATTTTGGGTCACGGTGAACGAAACGAAAAATAATTTCTGTCGATCATAAAGAAAGAAACGACATTGTACATTGTACCATGGATGACTAAACGCTTATGTTTATTCTGCTTTGATATCGACTGAGGTTTAATCTAATAATAATTATTCTGTCACTTTTCTCTTAGCTCATGTGTTTAAATATTATAATCTCTGCACGACTTGTTTGGCATAAGATGTGCAGCATTATTCATACCCGTTCCGAATGCAAATATTGAAAGCATGTATTTGTAATAATCGTTAATTAATAAAATTATTATTAACGTTCTATAGCTACACGTGACTTTGAAGTTACATACTGATGTATCTCTGTTTTAAAAATTTTATTTCAGTTACGTGTCACTGTACTGGTCAATTATATTATTATACCACTGTGTTGATACCAAAAAATGTATTTATCAGAATTATTGGTTCAAAAGTTTTCAAATTAATGCAAAAAATTGTAGTTTTGTATTCTAATTTTTTTATAATAAAATTTATTCTAATTTTCTCTGTGATAAGAGAACAAAATTGAGGTTATACAGGGTTAAATTTGATTTAAATAATGAAATATCATTGTGTTATTCTGTTAATATAAATACATGGAAGTTATTATAAAATTTATAAAATTTATAACAATTAATTTTGTTCTCTTACCACAGAAAACATTAGAATAAATTTTATTATAAAAAAATTAGAATACAAAACTACAATTTTTTGCATTAATTTGAAAACTTTTGAACCAATAATTTCTTTGAGTTACATTAGTTGATTTAAATAATGAAATATCATTGAGTTATTCTGTTAACATAAATACATAGAAGTTGTTATAAATTTTATTAATTTTATAAATTATATTAACAGAATAACACAATGATATTTCATTATTTAAATCAACTAATGTAACTCAAAGAAATTCATCGTACGCTAGATACTTTCAACGAGTTGCACATTAAAAGATCATTTTGAATGCCGTTTGGTAACGATGATAACATATCTTTCCTCCACTGAAAGTACAGTTAGAAAGAAACTACGAACATAGAGCTTTGCATTATTAGCAAGATACGGCAGAAATAATACGTACATCTACATGCAATTTCTCTTCCACGATTCATGTTCTCTAGCAACCATTAAAGAAAGCGTGCAAGTCACTGGCTTCTCAAATAACTTTTTTTTTTTTTTTTTTTTTTTTCACTGTGACTTAAGCGTTTTAACGTCTTTTATTAAACCGCATGTATTAAATTAAAAATTCGCGTTTAAGATGTACAAGTCGATATCAGATGCAATTAATTGATAAGTTCTTTTGAGAGTGCTTTCGGAAGCCGGTTAAAGAGAACAAAACACACGGAACTCGTAAATAAGCAGAACACCATGCAAGCTACCAGAGTTTTTAACACGTTAAACGTTACTCCGATTTTGGTCGACTTTCCTGTCGAGCTGTGATACTAATTCAAAAACATTTAATCGTAAAATGATTAAAAAAATTAGGAAGAAAATTGTGAAGGCCTGCAGAGGAAAGTTGTATCTTTGTTTAACACTAGAACTACAGAATTAGTCAGAATGACCGGTTCATAATTTCTTACAGAAATTTTAAAAATTTACAAAAACGAATTCTTGGGAATTTTTTGTAATTTTTTGTAAAAAATATGCACAAAGAATTGTGAACCTTATTATAGGTATTTTTCGAAATACCTATCATTTTGATTTCTTTGGTACAAATTGTTGTAAATGGATTATTGAAGCAAAACTCAATTTTGTAAATCTCTAATATTAACTTTATTATATTTTAAGCGCTTCGAAAAACAGGTCATACGTGATCAGATGCTGTCTGAATTGAACTAAGAAAGAAAAATCCTTACATTCCCTGGCGCGCTGATCTTCCCTTGCATAAACATATTATATATACAAAGAGGTCCAAGCTGCGGAGAACTTGGTCACATATCGATAAAGAAAAGGATTAATTTTTGTCTTAATATTCCTCATAGAATATTTCCAACACAAATAACTCTACTTTAATCGCCGGTAGTTCTGGTGTTAATGTGATTCAATAGAATCCATTTAACCCTTTGCGCTCTTAGTCGTACTCAATATTTTATTTCAACTCGGGGGTATTTAACACTAGATTTACGGAACCCGTCAATTCGACTCAGTTCAGATTTCGTGCTTAAGTTCAACAATCATGCATGCGGAAAGTGTAAACACAAAATAGAATTTATATACGAAAAGTGTACTAAATAAATCTTTGCTAACAGAAATCTATTAATTTGAAGTAAACTGAACTAATGATATTATAAAAAATTTGTATTTCAATGTACTCATCAAAATGAGCCGATTGATGTCCGTAAACCTAGTGTTAATAAACTATTTTCAAAATAATTATCATATTTTTATAATCGATACCAAATCTACATTGATAAATTCCTATCAAATTTAATTTTAATGTAAAAGAATATGTTTCGTACGTTAAAACTGAAAGAAATGCAGCAAAGTGGAATATCGAGTCCAGACATAGGAATGCAAAGGGTTAATCAATTATAAAGTATTATTATTTGAAACTTATACTGTCAGTCCTGAGAAATCAACGGTGCCTAAACGAATATTTCAGGCGCGGCGCTTAACGTATTAACCTTGCTATCTTTCCTCACTTGTCTTACGCATTTGTGTTCCTTCAGAATTTTGTTTATAGATTTTAAAATATTTTTAGACTTAACACGTTGGATGGTCATCGGTGACCGGCGATATTCAGCTTGTTAAAAACGCATAATTCAGGTAAATGACAATATTCAAACAATCTTCAATATTGTCATCGTTATTACAATAACGTAAAGACATTAGTGTGTGATAAAACACATAAAAATAATTCTATTTGGAATCGTAACCATGTTACATGAATAAATAATCGAAAAGGAATGAAATCGAATGACGAATAACGAATAATATATCATTCTAATAAACATTTATGCAAACGATGCCCAACACTGTTCATGATAATAGATAATCCCCCTCGAGAAGCTCGTAGGAGCTTAGCTGATATTAATTCACAGCTCGCGTTAAATTAAAAAAGCAAAATCATTGATAAACTCGATTAAACTCACCCATTCGCCTCAAGCTTCGTCTACTGCTTGGAAATGCGTGTCCCTACGTCCCTGCATCGATCCTGACCATTGACGAACAAAGTCATTTACACGACACCACCGAAAGTTACGCGACGAAACGATTTATACGACACCACCGAAAGATACGCGACGAAACGACAATGTGCGACCGAATCGTTAAAACGCTACAAAAAAATACGTACGCGAGACGCAAATTATTTCGAATATTTCACGATTTCGCATTTCCGCGTGTTCCAGAGTCTCGTTTGGAACGTATCCTTCGAACGCGTGTATCGAACTGAGAGCGTCGACCCTGCGACATCGTCCTTTGTTTATGCCTCCAAGCTCCGCCGAGCCTCGCCAATGTTTTCAAATGTTATCCGGCCTAGAAAGCTCGAATTCTTAGAACGATCGTCCTAATTGGAAAATGCTTATACGTGGAATCGTAGAAGAAAACGTCGTCGCATCTGCGGTTTTGTATTAACCCTTTGCGGATGAACGTCGCCTCTGCGGCGACATTATAATTTGGTTCCTAAGTCGAATGTCGGCTCTACAGCGACAAACGAATAGGAGACGCCAATGCGAAGTTTCATCGACCATTTCTTTGTTTTCTATTTTATTTTTCGCATAATTATTTATAGGTTTAATTTATAATCTCGTTCCATATAGAAATTATGCTCCATCTGCCACGAATCAGATTCGAAAGAGTGCTCGTTCGCAAAGGGTTAATTATCCATTCGTGCAAACACACGCGCTACACACGCGTACACGATGGAAAATCTGTGCTGGCAATCGGGAATTCGTGAATTACGTATAATTCGACTTTATTCGTCAACCTTTTACTCGTTATTTGATATAATTTTTCGGCGACACTGATCAACGCGTGCACCGGAACACGCGGACATGTATGCGCACAACCGGTGCGCGTTGACAACAGTCCGCCGGAGTCTGGCCTCTCTACGCGCTCTGCGATTGGCCAGTGTTTCTCGACAATATCTTGTTAACCAATTTGAATTCTACATTTTCGCCGAAGAAAAATTTGTTCGAAATTACCCCAGGAATTGCTGGTTAAAAGGATTTACATTATTTTTGAGACACTTTGTACACATCACGTATGCCACGTTAGCAGTAATACGCGAAGATGAAAGCTGTTGCTTCCACCGAAACTGTAGAATAGCGTGAGATGTTGCGATTATGTTATCTCTGCTCAGAATTAATGCAATAGAGCTGTGCCGAGAAAATGGGGAATTACGTAGAAGCGATAAGACACTGTATCTTGTGTGGATGAAACTCATTTCAAAGCAGGTAGCAGTGAAATATAAGTGCTGAATATTTTCAAGCGAAGATTGGAGATTAAAATGAAATTATTCAGATACAAATTAATTTTGTTTGTAAATTCTCACTATAAACATATATCGTTCAAACTAAATGCTGACAAAGCTTATAATTGTACTACCACCTATGTAGACTCGATGATAACTACATTTCTCGAGAACGCGATCGATGCCAGCACCTGGAAGATGCTGGCCGGGATATTTTTACTACTAATGTAATTAAACAGATTTCTCTCATAGCGTTTAAAGATTTAGCCACGTGAAAGTTATGCTGTTGGAATCCTCGGATGTAGCTCCAACACTTTGTTCGTGACACAAGAATATCTACTGTCGACGTCCGCAAAGGATGGTACAAAAAGCTCTGCTCTATTGGCGCGCATCGACTTATAACCGAAAAATCCGCGTAGAGAGGGTAGTGGTGGCCCTTAGTTTTGGGGTTGAATCACACGGACTTTTACCTTGTTTTTGAGTTCGGAATGACGAACGACAGAATCTTAGTTATCAGTTTGACATGATTCGGCGTGTATACGTAGTTTGGTCATCCAACAATGCATCAATGAAGAAACCGATTTCTGAAGAAAGTATGTATTCAAGTTTTCATTAGGGTAATTCCGGGTTAGATGCACTCTATCCTCGAACCTTATAATTAGTACAGTTTCCTCATTTTTCTTTATACGCAAAAAGAGAATCGCACGATGGTCGTCGTTAATATAATTTCTTAATAAAAAATATTAACCCTTTTGGGACGCATGGCTACTCTCAGCTACCACAGCTTTTTTACCGCTACAGTCGTATGTCTGCTCTCAGCGACCACAATAAGAAACCGAACTAATCGTATACTGTATTCATCCATGCATCAATTTACAATTTATCTGCACTTATATAAATACCTAATGGACCTATTCACCAACTCATGCGACCTACTCATAATTAATAAATCTCATTTATTCTTCATAATCTTGCATGTTATGTATCACTGCTCTTTCTCCGGAAATTAATTTCGACCAGTACGACACCCATGTCCAAATTGAAAACGTCCGAAAAGGGTTAACACTATGCGTTGCTGGAAAAATGAGCTGTATAACATGGGGGCAAGAGAGGTGCACCATTCGTTCTGCCAGTTCACCTTTGTTTCTCATTCGTTACCCTATACGATCCAATTCGTACATGTGATTGTTTCAAAAAAAGATGGATCTATTGCATGCTAACCAATCAGACCCGTATTCCTCCATTCGTCATTTTTCCAACAACGCACAGTACATAAACATTCTTCATATCCGGAGCCCTTCCCATGTTAACCCTTTGCCCTATAACCACGGGTCACACTCGTGGCGCAGATTCTGGATAAAATACAATAAAAACACACTATATTTACGATAAAGTTCAATTTTAGCTTTAACTGTAATTTAAATTTACAATATTGAAAATTAGCAAATACAAAATACGTGTAATATTTCAATACTTTTGACAGAGTGTCAAAGACGCGAATAACTATTGCTAATATGTATGAAGATTGAAGAAATCGTAAACCAAGGAATTAACATATAATAAGACATTCTGTATTTAACATAACTACGCTCAATTTCCAAAAATATGCCGTAATGAATTACAAAATTAAAATCTTATGTTTCGCTTACAAGAGGAAAAAGCATACTTATAAAATAAATAAAAACAAGAATAGTAATATTGCTTTCACAAGCAACAGTAACTTTCTCCGTTCGACACAAAGCTTCTTTCGTTCAATGATAAAGAAACCTACAGAGTGTAAAGGGTTGACTCTTTGGGGCACGCTGGAATTAAAAGTGTCCCACCTTTTTGAAGCACCGTAATGCATGGTGGGACATTTTTAGTCCCACCTCGACTTAGGGAAAATGATGTGCTTTAATAAGTACCATACATGAACCCATATCGTCCCTATAACAACAAATTCAATTAAATTATTATTTTTTATGTTTTTATATTCTATCATTCCTTTATTAGTAAAAGTATACCAATTTTGTTTCATTTAAAACGCAATCAAATTTCTATGCAACATCGGTCTATTTTATTATCTGAAATCCTGTGCCGCAAAGAGTTAAATGATGCAATTCGTAATTAGCCCATGTCGTAAATCCGAATGGGAAAGGTTTCGTTTTTTATTATTATCTTTGAAGAAAATGCAACCGAACTCAAAGATTACTAACCGAAGTTCGAAATGCAATAAAAGTTGACTTCGTAATTATGTAAGAGTTAAGCAACTTTCATCTATCTACAGATCTTCGTTACGTCCTGATATCCAACGTCACTGACAAAATCACAAACTTAAAAGTCACAAACCGATGTATCTATATTTGAAAAAATTAATTTTGTTCAGTTATCACTGCACTATTAAATTTGATTACTGTATTACTGTAGCGACACCACGATCCATCTATAGTAATTATTATTTAAAACATTTTCAAATCAAACTGAAAAACTGTAATCAATCCTAATTTTTTCTCCAATAAGCGGACAAAATTTGGGCTGTAGAGGGTTAAAAAAATAACAAAGAAATAAAGGAAACTCTATGTATCGTTAACCACCGTTTGTCCATACAGAACTAATTGCAGAACCGAAACACAGACTCCGTCGTCTACAGCATGTTGGCGGTGCAATAAAGAAAACGAAATGGCGCCGATATACGGGGCGCTCGGAGAAATTACCGACGATTATTCGGGCACAACGAGTACGACAGCTGCCGCGAGGCAGTGCCGAAGAACATTGCGGTTTCTTCTATCTGCGAATAGCAGCCAAAGGTGCGCGTTGCGCCGTGTCTCGGCCACGATTTACGACGTCCTCGAGGTCGAAAAGAAAGCGTACGATGAGACTACAAGGGATACATCGTTCGCCGGCAGGCTGAAGATGAAAGGGACCGTGCACGCGAGTAACTGGAAAAATAAAATGATGACATACGGCGAAATGTAGCAGACGCGTATGCTTGCTATTAATAGAGGCAGGCGCTTCGAGATATGTCCGTTTGCGAACTGGGCTCCTTCACCTCGTGTTAATATTTGATTATTTTCATCTATCCAACGATCCATCCGAAGATCTTTGTCTCGCGTTCTTCTTTATTCCGTCATTATTTCTTTAACTTTCATCGCTTCCAGAACTTTTTCATTGCTCGAGTGTCTTCGGCGATCAGAAAAGTGAAAGGTAGGTATTTGTGCGTACATTTATGTAAATTAAGAGCTGGAAACGAACATGTTTCTTTCGCAAAAAGGAAAAAACAAGGAATAAAATTCAAAGGAAAAGAAACGAGTTTGAGCAAAAAGCGGATAACCAATAAAAGTAGGTTATTATATTGGTTTAGACATAAAATTTATTGCATGCAGTGGTTACGTTCTTTTTTTTTTTTTTTAACCCTCTATAACCGGAATTTTGTCTGCTTATTGGAGAAAAAACTACGATTGATTACAATTTTTCACTTTGATTTGAAAATTTTTAAACTAATAATTGCTACGAAAGGATCGTAGTATCGCTACAGTAATGCGGTAATCAAATTGAATAGTACAGTGATAACTAAAGAAAATTAATTTTGTAAAATATAGATACATCAGTTTCTAACTTTTAAGTCACATGGTCTCATAGAGGGTTAAAGTATTAATTGCTATAGATGAATCGTGGTGTCGCTACAGTAATACAGTAATGAAATTAAAAATTTAATAGTGCAGTGATAACTAAACAAAATTAATTTTTTCAAATATAGATACATCAGTTTGTAACTTTTAAGTCACACAAAGCCATAGAGGGTTAATATCGCGCATTCTGTTCTTTTAATTCTGCCTACATTTCCAAGGAACATCTATTTACGGATTTTAATATTTAATTATTAACATTTGTTTATCGATTTGAACGAAGTGTTCTGTATATACCGTGCACAATATCCAGAGTAAACATGGAACTCTGTTTCAATCGGTTTCCGTTTCATTCTATAAATATGTGTCATGGAAATAGAAGAAAAGTTTTCCTACAAATTTGTTAACTCAAGCTGTTCCGAGCTTGAAAATTTAAATCGTTTAAAGAGAACGAAAGTGTTTGTCGAAGCACTTAACAACGTTCCCATTGAAACACGTGAGTTCCTTGAAACATCATCGTTTCCTTTCTCTTCCCTATTTCTACATTCATATCGTATTCATTGAATGTATTATGATAAAGGGATTCGATTAATTTCCGGAGTGTCCTCGGTCGGTCAACTTGAAAGGTCAAAATCATGATCTCTTCTGTCTCCGATTAATTCCATACACTTCTTTCTTTCTTTCTTTCTTTTTTTTTTACGTCTCCGATCCTCTCGCTCGTCCTTTCGATAACCCTTATCGGTTCATTATCTTTCGTTGTGATAGCAGGTAATTATATGACGGAAACTAGATCACGCGTGAGAGTGTGCTAGTGACCGGAAAGATTGACCGGAAACGTTGTTTTCCGCCTGAGACTCGCCCGACTGTCTCTTTGATATCCTTTCGCGACGGAAATGGAGGGAAGTTGGTTCTAGGTAAAAGTCGTGATAGACGTTTTAATTCACAGTATCTTCAATTTCACGATTATTATTGAAATTTACATTCTATCGGAAGACTGCCTTCTACGTTTTCCATTAGCCCGAGCTTCTTCAACGGGGAAGAAAATTAAAATTTTTAACGATTCCTTGCGAAATTTATAGACTTCTCGATAACACGGCAAGAAAACGTGTATATCGGTATTTTTTCATGTAAATTTTTTCTATTTTTATGAATTTTTGTATACATATATATCGACAGTTTGATTCCTTTCAGATCATTTAATCTTCCACGAAATGGACGTTGTGAGTATAAACTTTTAGAAAATGCTACTCACGAAAGAACAAGTGGGATATTTATTTTCATTTTTAGAACGAGAGTGGTTAGAATTATAAACAAAACCGTTCATGTTTTGTCTGTCAAAGTTCTATCAAGTTATTTTGATTCTTTAATTTTTCAGACTTCTGTCGTTGAATTATATATATATATATAAATTTAAATATATATAGGAATTAAAAACCAAATTAAATACCCGGAAAATTTATTTTATATATATATATAGATTTATATATTATTATAAATAAATTTCTCCGGGTATTTAATTTGGTTTTCAATTCTTATATATATTTAAATGTAAATAATCATTTATTAAAAACATACATGTACGTTTTCTACAGCAGATGATTATTTTTATCTTTATGTGTATCACCGTAATTAATTGCACGAAGTACCTACTTAAATTTTTATACCCATATTTATTCCGCATTAACAAAAATTCTATCGATTTCTCTATCGAGAACTTTTTCAATGCAAAGTACATATACCACAGCGTTACTATTATGCTTACTTTATATTACTCTTCTGTGTAAAAGAGATTGTCCCGTAAACAAACAAATAAATTATCAGTTTTTGATACAATAAATAATTTTGCCGCAAAGATGCATATTCACCCCAGAAAGTCCTGTCGATTTTCTTTTTTTTCACATTCTATGCTGGTCTAAAATTTTCGTCCGGCAACGAAGCTTCGTCGAATCAATATTTTTCTTACATTTTCCGCTCGAGCCACGGCTTTTATATCCCAGAGCCAATTAAAATCAATAATCTGTACATTCCTGTCCATACACGCGTATTATCTGTAGCCAATAAAGGGAAGCTAATTATCACGGGTGCCATTATTTATCGTTGTCCACGTAAAGGTAAATGGAAGCCGAACAAAAACTCAGGCTATATACCGGCCCATTGTAAATTCTCTCCACAACGGCCACAATTTCGTTGCGCGGCGAGTCGAAGGTTTATGTTTAATTAGGGCGAAATCTATTTCATCGGTTTCTTTTTTTTCTTTCCTTTTTTTTTTCGCCTTATTTCTGCCGTCGAATTAATTGGAGGACTGCACACACGTTTCACGGTGGATCAATAATTCGAGAATACTCTTCTAATTTTAATTGTAACCGGTTGCTACGAAATGGCAACGAACGAGAAGAATTACATTGACGTGTAACGTGGACGCTAATTGCGATACACCAATTACTTATCCGCTAATAAGATAATATTATTTATTATCCTTTATTACTTTCAGCCGCAATCATCAGCATCGCATGCAAATTGGTTCCCGGGTTAATGTGCTTAATGTGATTAATACAATAATTAATGGACTGGCGTACGACGATGCAGAAAAGTGGGTGGCTTCTTATGTCGGTCGCTAGGGTGTAGAAGGGTATGTTTAAAATCGTTAGGGTTGTAACATGATTCTTGTATTTAAACTACTGATCGTATTTTTCCTTCTTCGTTAACGCTAGATTTACGGAACCCGTCAATTTGGCTCGGTTCAGATTTCGTGCTTAACCCTCTATAGCCCGAATTTTGTCTGATTATTGGAGAAAAAATTACGATTGATTATAGTTTTTCACTTTGATTTGAAAATGTTTAAACTAATAATTACTGTAGATGGATCGTGGTGTCGCTACAGTAATACAGTAATCAAATTTAATAGTGCAATGATAACTAAAGAAAATTAATCTTTTAAAATATAGATACATCAGTTTGTAACTTTTAAGTCACACGGTCCCATAGAGGGTTAAGTTCAACAATCGTGGAAAATGTAAATAGAAAATAGAATTTATATACTAAAAGTGTACTAAATAAATCTCTGCTAATAAAAATCTATTAATTTGAAGTAAACTGAACTAATGATATTATAAATATAAAATATAATTTAATTTATAGTATATTATATATATTGTAATTAAATATTATATTTATATTATAAATTTTATTTATATTTATATTTATATTTATATTATATTATATATATTATAATTAAATATTATATTCATATTATAAATTTTATTTATTTATATTTATATTATAAATATAAATATAATTATAAAAAATTTGTATTTCAATGTACCCATCAAAATGAGCCGATCTATATCCGTAAACCTAGTGTTAATGGTGTAACAAAAAGATTCTCGTTAGATGCAGTAGTTTTCGAAAAATTTTTCTTTCACTGACATAGTTCCAAACATATTTAACGCTAATGCGGTTTCGAGATCTGTTCGCTATAATCGTGCTTTAATCTCTTTAAAAAATTCTCCTAATTTTGAGAAAAACTAATCTTTAATCTAAAATTAAAACGAGGTGCGCATATTGGATAAAGAAACTTCTTCATATTCGTTTCAAAATTGGGAAATTATTTAAAAAAGGTGAAACATAATCGAGTTAAAAAGACCTAAAAACACGTTAAGTGCTACTTTCCATTAAACTACATGCTACGATACGAATTCAAAGACATTTTGTTAAAAAATAGCCAAAAATTTAAGAAGAAAATGATAAAAGTCTGGAAAGAAAAGTCGTATCTTTGTTTAACACATTTTAACCCTTTGCGGTCGGCAGATTTCGCTTTTGGGAGTACCAGCAGGTCAGAGCAAATCTAGCGTTTCGCAGTCACTTTTCCGTACACGATTTGAAGTCAATATGTGGATATTTCTGCCTGGATGTTTCTCTGAACAATCATACATTGTTATCTCGTAAATCGATCGAAACATTTGAATAGAGTTTTGTCATTTTTGCGATTTTCGCGATTTTTGCAATGTTCCCGCTGCGGGGACTCGACTTCGACGATTTCAAAATGTCCCAGCTACGGGGACACCGACCGCAAAGGGTTAATAACGCCTATTACTGAATTGTAACATATTATTTTTTTAAATTGATACTGTAGATTCTCAGAAACCAACGGCCTCTAAACGAAAAATTCAAACATAGAGTTTAACGTGTTAAGATAGTAGTTTTTATTAATTCACCTTTTGATATATCCTTTCATGCAATCAACAAACGACCACAAAAGGTGATAGAAAAATTGTTCAAAAATCAGTCCGGAGATAAAGAAACAAAATCAATTCCAAATCCATAGTCTAGAACACAAATTTTACAGCAATGTATTGAAATATACGATTCTAGTACCTCATTAACGCTACTCAAGCACACGAACTACTCCTAACAATTCCCTACTCCAATCCTTCGAGTCATCGAAACCCCACCAAATACGATAATAATTTTTCCCTTCCCGGTACATCGACTCTCCCATTTCTCGCGACATTACCTGCCACTGGATGCCGTATAAGAACTTCGGTATTAAGATTAAAGTTGGATAAGTGAACGGAGAAAAAGAATAGAGAGGGAGGAGTTGCGCATGGGTCGCAACTAAAAAGCCAAACCAGCAAGCGGCCAATGCGATAAAAAGGGAGAAAAGGGCAGAAAAAGGGACAAAAAGGAGGAAGAAAGCGACAGACAGAAAGCAAGAGACAGAGACAACCAAGCACTGAACGAAGAGGGAGAGTTTTTATTGGCGCGGAGCCCTATAATTGAACCCACATAAGTACTCTTTTCATATCATCGTTGCGAAATGATGGAAGAGGATTACGTCGATCCCGTGGGACGAAGGCCTGACATAGAAACGGGAAAAGGGCAGCGGTGAAAAGAGCAAACGAGACAAAAGTCACCTGATCGGGGACCACGCGGAGAAGAAGAGTCTAGGCGGGTGGTTCAGCCGAACTTCCACCTTCTTCCACCTTCTCCCAGCTTCTTCCAGCTTCTTTCAGCTTCTTCCAGCTTCTTCCGGCGACGTCTGTAGACGATCCGCGCCAGCAGAGTCAGCAGGATGCTTCTCTGTCTTCCTTCTTTCTCTTTTCCTCCATTTCTCTTTCTCACGCGGAAACTTTTACGCCAATATCTCTCGGTCCCGCTCGATCCGGCGAGCTCGTAACGTTTCCAACTTCCTGCCAACGTAGCTGTGTGCACAGGCACGGTTGCGCCGGCCGAATCCTGGCCGCGTGTTCCTCGTCCTCCCGTCGATACGCCTCGACGTGTGGTTCGCGAACGTGCCGTAAGTGGTCCAGGACGATTCAAGCCGCGAGGAACGAGCTCGAAATTTAGCCCCGATATCCCGGGGAAAGTCGCCACCCCTCTATCGCCCTTCGCTTTCTCTCGCTGTGTACGCCACCGATGCCGGAAGATTCTCGTGTTCGTGACTCGTAGCTTCGTGGGAATGGATGCTTGGCAGTTTATAAAATCGGCTACGTGCGAGCGTACCTTCTCGAGTAAATTGCGCGAGGCGGTGTGTGGGATATTTAGCGTTGTAGCTCGTAGTTTCTTCTCTTTCGTGAGTTTTTGGATGTAACGATGGTTGGCTGATTTTGCGAGCGTGTTTGATGCTGGTAGGGAAGATCGGGGTCAAAAGTAACATCGTAAATGAATTTTAAAAACTGTTAAAAAAAATATATATATATACTAAGTAATCTCCACTCTCTTCTATTCTTAATCGAGATTCAAATATACGCGTCCAAAGACATACTGGCAATATGTTTATAGAAAAACAAAAAGAAACAGTCGATATTGTTCAGTCGATAAGCGCGGACGTATATAATAAGAAGAAAGAATATAAGATAAGAAGAATTATATATTATTGTAAAAATAGATTATATCATTTATATAAAGTATTAACTATAGTGGAATTGTAACGGTGTTTGTAGTTTACTGTGATATAAAACCCGCCGAATCCATCGCACTTTCTTTTAACAAAGGAGAGAAAATTTAACAAAAACTATTAGCAAGATTGTTAGAAATTTTGAATATATGGCGCAAAATTGTGATTGAAATATACACATCCATGTTGTGAGAATATACATATGCGATTAATATACAGAGTGTCGCAAAAGGTTTGTAAGTCCCTTTAAGGTATGATTCCTAATGTAGGAATAGTAATGTATATTTTGCACTTTTACAGTGGTTGACTTAACACTAGAACTACCAAAGTGGTCAAAATGACCCATTCATAATTCTTTATAGAAATTTTATAAATTGCCTGTGGCATCTCAGAGGCAATTTTCCGTGATTTTCTGTTAAAAATGTAGACAAAGCTTTGTTTACCTTGCATTGCGTATTTTTTTATCTACCTTCCATTACGATTCTTTCGGTAGAAATAAGTACGCTTTAATCGGCGGTAGTTCTAGTGTTAAACTCTAACTCTGCCTAAAACTATGTTTCCTCGGCTCTTTTATATTATTTTCCGGCTAAAGGCCGAACAAATTGGAAACGAGGTCCCATCGTATTGATGCGGACGAGAACTTAAGACCTAGGTTTTATAAGGAGTCTCTCTCTCTCTCACACACCAAGACATTCTCTACCTACACTAAGATGATTTCAACCAATTTTTTCCTTTGCGAAAATGTCAGATTTAGCTCTGTTAACCAGTTATTAACGAAAAACACTAACCAATCGCAAAGCGAGTAAGACGACTGGGCGAGAGCAGGAGCGTTGATTCCATGCCGTGCTCGTGCCTCGATGAACGAGTCAGGATGTATCGAAGCAACTGTGAACGAGTGTTGAAACTCGGTTTATTTGTTCTACACGAATAATTATTTATTTATTTATTTGGTATAACTTTTAGTCAATACTCGTCAACGGTTGCTTCGATACATTCCAACTTGCTCGTCAAAGCATAAGCGCGGCACAGAGTCAACGCTCCCGCTGGCGGCCAGCCGCTGTACTCGCTTTGTGATTGGTTAGCGTTTTTCGTTAACACTAGAACTACCGACGATTAAAGTATACTTATTTCTATTGAAGAAATCAAACTGGAAAGTATATAAAATAATATGTAATGCAATTCAGACAAAAGTTTATCTATATTTTTAATAGAAAATCGCGGGAAATCTGCCCAAAGGCACCGTAGTTAATTTATAAAGATTCTGTAAAAAAATACGAATGGGTCATTTTGACCACTTTGGTAGTTCTAGTGTTAATAACTCGTTAATAAAGCTGATTTTGACATTTTCGCAAAGGAAAAGGTTGCTCGAAATCATCTCAGGAATCGTCTCGTAAAGGGACTTGCAGACTTTTTGGGACACCTTGTATAGATTTTTGGATATCTTAAAGTAACTTCCTTTTGGTGGTTTAGAATTGTAATATAAATATTCCTTGTGCAAGTAACTGCTATTTCTTTCTTTTAATCTATAATTTGATCCTTTCGAACGTAATACTGATCGGTAATTAACATTTTCAAGAGTCTTCTTAGTGAAAACTTGTAATCTCGGTTCAAAAGCAAGTCGGGAACGATTGTAACATCATCAATCGGAATCGAAAGTAACGTTACTTTAAAATAGAATATCTTTCTTTTAAATCGAACCAAACGACTCGAGTTTTCTTGAGAAGTTAGAAGCGTTAGTTTACTAGATGATATGTAAAAAAAATGTTGAAAAAGTTGCTATCGATTGGAATCGCGAAGAAAATAGTAAAGGTCACTTTTTACAACTTTTTCTACCCGAGTCTATGATAAAAAATAAAAAAAAATACGTTTTACAGATACACGTGAAATATACTGATACTGAAAATTTAATTTATATGTATTTAACGTGTCTATGTATAAACTGTTACAATTTAGTTTAATCAATATTTTAATTAAAAAAAAAAGAAATATTGTGTTACTATCCACCCCTTTCTATGGTTTCTATTTTTTTAATTAATAACTTAGTTATTACTTGTTACACATCGAAACTACTGCGATTCAATAACGTCAGATAGCTACATAGAATTTTTATATAAAAATGTTCGTTCTAAATCTAATAGCTTTCACGGAATCGAAGTCCAAAGTCAAAATGTTACCTTCGATCTCTCCTATATTGTTTAGTATTGGTTTTTGTGTACGAGAAGAGAGAATTCCCGAACGATGTACAATTTTTTTTTAACAAATTTTAGAAAACATGGATTTAAACATGTTTCCCGGTTTTAATTTGGGTGGAAAAGTAGTATTTGATTAAAGGAAATTCCTGATACTTTGAACCGCTTTTGAATCCACCTTATTTGAACAGTATAACAAAGAACATTTATGATTGCCTGATCAAAGTTTTATTTGAACATGTTTCGCGGTTAGAGAAAGGCATGTGTTTCCAAGAAATTTTTAATTAATGGAAGTAATAGAATATTTAGTTAAAGAACATTGTAGCTTCGATTTGCTTTGATCTGCTTCCAAATCTGCCTGATATTTATCTTCGCCCAATCAAAGTTTTACTTTTAATAGCTGTTACGAGCTGCCTATGATATAGGTCACGAGTTGAAACCACATGGAATTTAAATTTCCTCGACACATTTCATGCAACATGTACCACTAAGGATGCACGAGAGATACAAATGGCGAAGCTTCAACTAGTCGACGAAATAAATTCCTAAATGCAAATCCAGTGGCTAAGAATAGGCTATAACTCACGATTCACCTACAATTCGATACCGTAACGTAACTTTATTAACCAGTCAGCTGTGTTTGACGACTATATCCGTCATGGAGAAATGGTGGTCCTTTGTTTTCAGGACCGATATTGGTTATTTTGTTAAAAATGATTGAAAATGAAATACTCATGTTTCATACCACGTGATCTATATAAAACTGTGATCAAACGAAGATTAGTGCAAATATTGTTTGTAGAAGAGAAACTTGTTTCTATGTTTTTCATCATGGTTTATATTGATTTATGACGAATTATATTCGTATGATTTTAAATAAGTATTGAAATACAATTGGTATTACATTACTCTCCCTTTCTTCCGCAATACGCTGCATTTTGAATTTTTTAAATATCATTGTTACAGGGGAACATATCGATGTGGCACAAACCAATTTTGATGAAACACACGTGAGAGATAGTTTTAAGAAAAATATTTGACGCGTATTTTTTTTTTTATCGGCAATCGTCCACGTTAAGGGGGTGATAACAGCCCCCGAAGTTGAGGGGTAAAAATATATTCTTAACACATTGCGTACGGGTCACGAGATATCTCGTATATAGCAAACCGAACTTTGTGGCCGGGTTACGAGATATCTCGTTTCGATATTCTTTCGTACGCGCGTGTTGACGACTCACACGATTATACATAAAGCCTACATACTAAATAGATGATACAAGAAATATGTAGCGATACTTAAGAGTGCTTTATAAATGAAAAATAAAAAAGCGCATATATGCGTTGTACAAAGTTCTTTTGGAACGTTGAAAAGTGTGCGGGCCGTGGAAGCGCGTTGGGCGAGCAGAGTGCCGTACGCAATGTGTTAAGTATATCTCCGAAACTAGAGAGTGTAGGAAAACAATTTTTTTTCTAGATTATGTGTTTTTGAATGACGAATTAAGTCACGTAAAAGATAAAGAAAAAAGTCATTTGTTTAAATAATATATTAAAAATTTATGTTTCTTTAATCATTTTTCTTAGTAAATGTCAAGCCATTTTCTTTTCAACGCGTTTCGTTGTAAGCGTACTTATTATTACGCTACAATTAGAAACAAACGATAAGCGCGCGTGTCTCGACGGAGATTTTCTTATAAAATTCCGTAGCAGTCAACGTGTTAACCCTCTATGGCGCCGTGTGACTTAAGAGTTACAAACTAATGTATCTACATTTAACAAAATTTGTTTTATCTAGTTGTCACTGTTCTATTAAATTTGATTACTGTATTACCGTAGCGACACGATGATCCATCTATAGCAATTATTAGTTTAGAAATTTTCAAATCTAAGTGACAAACTGTAAGCAATCGTAATTTTTTCTCCGATAAGCAGACAAAATTCGGGCTATAGAGGGTCTTGTTCGTTGCGACACTCCCGCTGTACACACGAAAATGCACACATAGCGCGTGGTCAGTCATCTTTTGTACGAAGATTTTTCTAAGCGTTAAATAAGAGCTGTGTTTCATAAAACAATGTTTCTTCTAACAAGTATTCGTTTATAGTTTTAATATTAAAAGACTTTTATATAAAATTCTATTAATTATATAAGTAACAGTAGCTCATCAGATGGATGCCGGATATATACGGCGCTCGTACACACAGATCGTCGGATGGATGTCGGATATATCCGGCGCTCGTACCGAAAGGGTTAAAGGATTGCACTCGCAGACGTGGTGCGGCGTCGATGCGACACCTTACCATGCGTCATACTCTAGCGCACGGCACGGCAACCATTAGTTTATCGGTAGCGCAAGCGGTTAATATCTGCATTTAACTTATCAAATTCTCACTCGCTAAATCGCATTTGCAACAAAGTAAGTAACGTTGTTTATTACAGGAACGCGTGCAACCTCTTGCGAAACGCGTTCGCACGTACGCGCCGGCGAGGGAGGCTTGTTAAAAGAAAAAGAAAAAAAAGAAAAAAAAGAAAAAGAAAGATGAAAATGCTAGGTGTTCGCGATAATGCGAGGATTCCCTTGACAGAGCATGCTAAACGAAACGGAAGACGGAAGGCAAGCAAAGTTGCAGACCGTGTGCCACGCGGCGCGTTAAGCTGTGGTAATATTTTGTTTGAGGCTGTCCGTGCAGCCACGTATAACCGACTAAAGCTCCGTGTTGCTTTTTCTCGCCGGAAATTAAAACTCTTTTTGTCGAACGCCACAGAAACTGCGGGCACACGGAAAAAGAGAAACAGAGCCGGCCTTCTTTTTGCATATTTTTACGAGACCGCCATGGCGCACTTCATTTCCTCGATTGGATGGCCTCTAATTCCGATGTTCGGGATCGAACCGCTAATTCTCCAAGAATATTTAACCGAGTAATAATTCCTGCCTTCTGAGACGACGTTATTGTCGTTTCGCTTCCTTGGCCGAGGAACAGACGGCTTTTATCCTACCGGTAATTCGTCCCAACTGTGTTTCCCCGAAGAGTCCTTTGTGACGAGCATTCGCAGCCTTCGCCGCAGCGAATATTACTTCCGCCGCGATTTTGAACAATCGCTTTGAAGCTACCATTAGAAAAATGACGCGCATTAAGGTTATTCCCGGAGAGAAGCTTGGAAATGAAACGAGATTCGTTATACAGCGAAGACTCGATAAGTGTTGAGAATTTGGGACCGGTGAGGAACATTTAGCGGACAGGAGACTCGCTTTTGCAAACCGTTTGTATCTCGTCGACGTCGACGAACGTAGAAAAAGACCGTTCGATGAAGAAGAAAGAGGGACTAAGATTCAAAATTCATTAACTATCGATTTGGAGCACTCTGGTCACCGATGACCACCATGGCCCTGCAGGTGAAACAATCTCCGGTCACATATGACCACTGTGGCAGTCAACGTGTTAAATAATTTTGCGTTTAACGTATGCTTTAGAATCTGTACAAAAATACAGAGACTGTAATTATGAAGAAAGGGGTGTACAGTTTACAAAGTTTACAGGGATTACAAAGTTCTTCGTTTTACAATGAAGATTTCAAGTGGCTTCAACGGAAAGTTTAGTGTGGGGTGTATGGCCCCACGTGGCACGGAACGTGTTATTAATCTTCATACGTTTCAAAAATTCACCAATTTTCTGTTTCTAGATACCGTAAAATGTTTTATTTCTTTCCAATTATGTCGTAATTCGATTTATTAATTTTGAAATATGAAATTGTGAGCAGGAAAAAATTTGTTGACAATTTTACTAAGATATTGATATAATATATAAAATTGTAATATAATTTGTGTAATTATTTCTGAGAAGTATATGACAGTTAAATCATGAATAGGAACACATATAAATAAAATTACCAATGATACATATGTTTGTTGCAAGTCGATAAGTTTACGCTTTTATATATCGCGTACCCGGCAAATATTGACGCTGTGAAACAATTTTTTCGTTGTCTAGTGTATTATTGAAAAATGAACTTTCCAAAATGCGCTAGTATCTTCCATGAGCAACATTTTTAACAGACGAACCGACCCCATTCGTGAAAAAATTCAAAA
Source organism: Ctenoplectra terminalis (assembly GCA_019453375.1). NCBI lineage: Eukaryota > Metazoa > Arthropoda > Insecta > Hymenoptera > Apidae > Ctenoplectra > Ctenoplectra terminalis. Next base: position 70,542 of record SMSQ01023797.1, read on the forward strand.
TACTCATGGACTTGTTCTTTCGTATTTTATGTTCCGCGTGAAACAAAAAAAAAAAAAAAAAA
>SMSQ01023801.1:0-10474 GCA_019453375.1 Ctenoplectra terminalis
TGTGGACGGTAAAAGGCAGAAATAGCACAATAATAAGGACATCAGACCGAATGTTATTTTCACTAATAATTTCCTTGAAAACTTTCGCATTCTAATTAGTATTGATTTATTTAGAAAAAAGGGACCAACATTCTCAATAATCAATATCTCGTGCAAATATCTTTGTATATTGGTGAAAAATAGCTATTTTTAAATGACCACGTTTTTATATGTTCAGTAATGAGTTCGTGTACCTTATTGTGGAATTTTTAGTTTCGTATTAGTAACATTAAAATAAACTCTCAAGTGAATAAAAACTAGGTATCGAGGCTGCTCAAAATATTATGTTATCCCATAAGTAATGTCGTTTCTTGAGAGTAATTTTTATTACGAAATATTAAGACATACATTTATTTTTAATCATCAATATACAGACTACTTATATCGACTTACATTTCATAATCTTTTCCTATTAAGTTAAGTAATTTGATTCGTTATTAACAAAAAAAAATGTTAGATATTTTTAATTTTTTCTAAAGTCGTCTTTGCTGTGTGTGATATAGCATTTAAAAAACTAGAAATAAAAATTGGAAACTGATACCACGTTTGCCACAACCAATTACCAATTACTACTTGTTCCAATTATTATAACATTTTTTAATCGACAACAAAAATTATACAATAACGGCCACTTAAAATAAGTATTCATAAAGATTCTTGGGTAAAAGTATCCTAAATTTTTTAAAGAAGGAATCCAGAAACTACTCGAGAGATAAGAAAAAATCATAGAAAATAATGATCAATACGGTTATGACTAAAAATGAATGAAATATTAATATTTTAACAGTAAAAATTAGCGTCAAGAAACGACATTATTTATGAGATGATCTACTATTTTTGTTGTATATCATAAACATTATTTTGCGATAAAAACAGTACAAGAATGATTTTCACCTTTAAATAATCATAATGTTTCAGTTGAACTGACTATAGAACTGACTGAAAATTGATTTAAGTTAAAAAGCGTCTAATTTTTTGAGTAAAAAATTATTAAAATATTTTTTCTATAAGTTCTTAATTTAAGAAGTTACTTCCTACTTACTTTCTATAAGTTCAAAAGCTATTTGTATGTTAAGAAAATGTCGTGAAGGAAGATAGAGTATGAATGAACGAAAGGAAAATGATATTATTAAATATTAAAAAAAAAAACAGAGAATTTCGTACATTGATAAGAAACTACACGAACTTATGAATCAGCCCAATACGTCATTAAAACAAAAAATCTACCGTCCTCAAAAACTTCCTTTTAATTTCAGTCTTTATAATTCATTTTCACCATAAATAGTCGGACCAAATTTTCAAAGACATTAATTTCATTGCTTGAATACAATATTTACCCGTAGTAACAGAAATATGGCATAATTTTACATTTCTACATTTATTCCCTACCAAAATGAAAAGTACCTTCGTACAACCGAACGAGGAACATTCACGATCGATTTTTGTTCATGATCCACGCTGTCTCGATAAATTTCCAATTGCATTAAAAAGGCAGACAGGGACATTTGAATTGCGTATCGCATTGTAATTAACCGTATACGTTTTAATTATCCTCGGCTTGTTGGCTGTGACAGCGGTTCGCAAACCACGTGAAGTGGTTAGAGGAGGATCGGAGAAACACGCAGCCTGCAGGGCGGTTTTTAAAAACGTTATCTCATCGTCGAAAATTGTACACCGAAGTTCAACCGCGATACAATTTGGTCGTTGCAAATATTTCCTCATAAAAGGCAATATTTCCAGCGAGACGAATATTTTTTGATTTAGCTACGATCGCCCAGACTATTCCTCGTCGTATTTTTCCGAATGCTTCGTGTGTCGCTTGACCGATCAAACTTTAATCCAATTCGTTTGCAATGAAAGAATTTAACCAGGCGCGAAGTTCTCATTTTATGAAACGTGTAAATGATTGTAGGAATGACGAAGTTTCTTCGGTGGAAGAGACCGGGGTCAAAGGTAACAGGCGACGAAAATAACATTGTAAATAGTTAGTTAACATTAATTTGTAAATTTCTTTTATAAAACGTTGAAGTATTTTTATAAAAATTTGTACACGCAAACTATGGGTATAAATAAAAAATACTGATAAATTGGAATTTTTAGTTTCACCCTTATAAATGTATATTATTACGTTTGAAGTTATACCCACGATTCGTAACGAACATCTCTTTCCGATGGATTTAAAAAGAATTTTTAAATAATGTAATTTTTTAAATATTATTACTTACTATTTTTTATTTAATTTCGTGCTACAGTTTGGTAATTTTAAGTTCCATGTAACGAGTTTATATGTAGAACTTGTACAGTATTTATATAAATTGATTATAATTTTTTAATGTGAAGTCAGAAACCCACATACCAAGATTTTTCTAATTTATTTCTTTAATCTATTGGCAACTGTTAATCTTTATTCCCTTTTGCTTATCTTTATATTAACGCTAAGATGAGTATATTCCAGAAACCATTACGGCAATAATACTTAAGGTTTATGTCTGACCCATTTCGGATTAGAGTAGGTACATAAATACCTACTTAAAATTTAATTAAATTCCCTTCAAATTAATTTCGTTATATATCTGACAGTACAGTCAACTTTTCACAGCAGCTTTTGAAAATATAAATGACGCTATCGTCACAGAGAAATTAAAAAACGAAATCCATACGCTTAACAGTCTCAAAAATAAAAATACATTTGTAATTTTAAAACAAAAAAAAAACAAACACAATCAACTTTGCTAGCCAATATTTTTAAATAATTTTTGAAGCCGTGAAAATGACTTAAACTGCGTACATTTCGTATAAACTGCACCGTATTTAAATATCATCAAAATCTTGGAGATACAAGTTTGATCAAGCTGACACAAAATGACCCGCTTCTGTTATAAAGTAAAAAATAAATAGCAATTTTCTTAAAAGTCAACAAACACAATCAACTTTGCTAGCCAATATTTTTTAATAATTTTTGAAGCTGTGAAAATTACTTAAACTGCCCCTAATTTCGTATGAAATACACCGTATTTAAATATCATCAAAATCTTCGAGCCACAAGTTTGATCAAGCTGACACAAAATGACCCACTTCTGTTACAAAATAAAAAATAAAAACAAATAAATTGTACCGAAAACTTGTATTGTTCAATCTCGTAAAAAGATCACAACATATTCACGATTTTTTAACATCTTCAGGCCATTCATAATAGAAATTCAAAGTTCACGCTCTTCGATGCAAAATTCGTTTATCGAGATTCGTATTGTTCAGTGCATAGCGCGCATCAATCCTTCGCAATGGCTCAAAAACGTGCAACCATTTCCTCCCAGGCTGGCGACATTTCCAGCATCGCGGCGAATGGTTTTCATTTTGATTCCATCCTTGAATCGGCTCCGATGCACTCTGCCCGTCGTTTTCCAACTGCGTGTAACGCGGCCGGCGGAGAACGCGGAAAAAGCATCGGACCCCTGACGACCCCGACGCGTTTTCTATGGCCGATTCAAATTATGCGACGGTCATTATGGTAATAACCGTTCGCGTATCTCACCGGCTATTAATTCCAACTACGGCATAAGCCGCGTATTTACTGGCCTCTCTGCAATGTTGCAACGACAACAGCAATGGCGAGCCGCTGTGAAACAGGAACGGTAGCCGTATTAAAAGCCAGAAAATTGAAAGCGAAACACCGTAGTCCGGGTTGGCTGTTCAACTGGACACAGACGACAGGGCAATGAAATTGAAAATAAATAGAAAAAGAAACAAGAGTCGAGAAAAAAATAAAAGGAAACGAACAACAGAAAGAGCGGAGAAAATAGAATAGAGACTGCGAAGATAGACGGAATAAGGACCGCGAACTAAGGGCCACGCAAAAAAGATAACGATAACGAGGAACTCGCAGGATAGGCGGCAATTTTGCGATCTGTATATCTCGTAAACTTTCATCCAGATTTTTTTTCAGTTAACACGCTGAAAAAGCGGCTGGTATTTTCGCGACCAGATACGGGGTACGTGGTCAATAGCTCGACTGCTTTCACCCAATGCTCGGCGTTTGCTCGATGCGGTTACTCTGAACGTAGAAAGGTATCGAGGAAATCCGGTATTTTGTTCGTTCTCGGTATATCGAGGGAAGGAGTTGTCTATTTGCAAGCTCTCTAGAAACATATATTCGTAGCGGTTTTAATTCACGATGGGGGTACCCGCGGTCTTGTTGCTTCTCTTCGGCAACTCGGTTTTATTAGTGGACGTTGACGATGATTTGTGAAACGTTCCGAGGCATTCGTGTTTCTCTGAGTTTTTAATACTATGGCAGTGGTACGCAGTTATTGATTTATAGTATGATTAAATTCGAGAGTGTTGTATATTTTGTATCGGTTTATTGTTTTTCACTGCTTTCATTTTTCTTTCGACCGGAGAAAGATATTACGAACCGTCTTCGCATGTAAAAAGAGAAAGAGTATTTTATTTACAGTATTTAAAACTTTGGTAATTATTTAGAAGCGAGGCATCCTCACCGATTTCAATAAGCTTCAAGCATGTAGCTCGGGTCAATTTTTTGAACTTTTCCTTAAAGTAGACCGAGGCGAATCGGATTGAAATAAGAATTCTGTTGAAAGAATGATTTTTCAAGTTTAAAACAATTCTTTATTATTAATATTCAAATCAAATGGGTATTAATTACGGATTTATAATAGAAAGTTAATTTTCTAAATTTTGTCNAATCTATTGGCAACTGTTAATCTTTATTCCCTTTTGCTTATCTTTATATTAACGCTAAGATGAGTATATTCCAGAAACCATTACGGCAATAATACTTAAGGTTTATGTCTGACCCATTTCGGATTAGAGTAGGTACATAAATACCTACTTAAAATTTAATTAAATTCCCTTCAAATTAATTTCGTTATATATCTGACAGTACAGTCAACTTTTCACAGCAGCTTTTGAAAATATAAATGACGCTATCGTCACAGAGAAATTAAAAAACGAAATCCATACGCTTAACAGTCTCAAAAATAAAAATACATTTGTAATTTTAAAACAAAAAAAAAACAAACACAATCAACTTTGCTAGCCAATATTTTTAAATAATTTTTGAAGCCGTGAAAATGACTTAAACTGCGTACATTTCGTATAAACTGCACCGTATTTAAATATCATCAAAATCTTGGAGATACAAGTTTGATCAAGCTGACACAAAATGACCCGCTTCTGTTATAAAGTAAAAAATAAATAGCAATTTTCTTAAAAGTCAACAAACACAATCAACTTTGCTAGCCAATATTTTTTAATAATTTTTGAAGCTGTGAAAATTACTTAAACTGCCCCTAATTTCGTATGAAATACACCGTATTTAAATATCATCAAAATCTTCGAGCCACAAGTTTGATCAAGCTGACACAAAATGACCCACTTCTGTTACAAAATAAAAAATAAAAACAAATAAATTGTACCGAAAACTTGTATTGTTCAATCTCGTAAAAAGATCACAACATATTCACGATTTTTTAACATCTTCAGGCCATTCATAATACAAATTCAAAGTTCACGCTCTTCGATGCAAAATTCGTTTATCGAGATTCGTATTGTTCAGTGCATAGCGCGCATCAATCCTTCGCAATGGCTCAAAAACGTGCAACCATTTCCTCCCAGGCTGGCGACATTTCCAGCATCGCGGCGAATGGTTTTCATTTTGATTCCATCCTTGAATCGGCTCCGATGCACTCTGCCCGTCGTTTTCCAACTGCGTGTAACGCGGCCGGCGGAGAACGCGGAAAAAGCATCGGACCCCTGACGACCCCGACGCGTTTTCTATGGCCGATTCAAATTATGCGACGGTCATTATGGTAATAACCGTTCGCGTATCTCACCGGCTATTAATTCCAACTACGGCATAAGCCGCGTATTTACTGGCCTCTCTGCAATGTTGCAACGACAACAGCAATGGCGAGCCGCTGTGAAACAGGAACGGTAGCCGTATTAAAAGCCAGAAAATTGAAAGCGAAACACCGTAGTCCGGGTTGGCTGTTCAACTGGACACAGACGACAGGGCAATGAAATTGAAAATAAATAGAAAAAGAAACAAGAGTCGAGAAAAAAATAAAAGGAAACGAACAACAGAAAGAGCGGAGAAAATAGAATAGAGACTGCGAAGATAGACGGAATAAGGACCGCGAACTAAGGGCCACGCAAAAAAGATAACGATAACGAGGAACTCGCAGGATAGGCGGCAATTTTGCGATCTGTATATCTCGTAAACTTTCATCCAGATTTTTTTTCAGTTAACACGCTGAAAAAGCGGCTGGTATTTTCGCGACCAGATACGGGGTACGTGGTCAATAGCTCGACTGCTTTCACCCAATGCTCGGCGTTTGCTCGATGCGGTTACTCTGAACGTAGAAAGGTATCGAGGAAATCCGGTATTTTGTTCGTTCTCGGTATATCGAGGGAAGGAGTTGTCTATTTGCAAGCTCTCTAGAAACATATATTCGTAGCGGTTTTAATTCACGATGGGGGTACCCGCGGTCTTGTTGCTTCTCTTCGGCAACTCGGTTTTATTAGTGGACGTTGACGATGATTTGTGAAACGTTCCGAGGCATTCGTGTTTCTCTGAGTTTTTAATACTATGGCAGTGGTACGCAGTTATTGATTTATAGTATGATTAAATTCGAGAGTGTTGTATATTTTGTATCGGTTTATTGTTTTTCACTGCTTTCATTTTTCTTTCGACCGGAGAAAGATATTACGAACCGTCTTCGCATGTAAAAAGAGAAAGAGTATTTTATTTACAGTATTTAAAACTTTGGTAATTATTTAGAAGCGAGGCATCCTCACCGATTTCAATAAGCTTCAAGCATGTAGCTCGGGTCAATTTTTTGAACTTTTCCTTAAAGTAGACCGAGGCGAATCGGATTGAAATAAGAATTCTGTTGAAAGAATGATTTTTCAAGTTTAAAACAATTCTTTATTATTAATATTCAAATCAAATGGGTATTAATTACGGATTTATAATAGAAAGTTAATTTTCTAAATTTTGTCTATCATTTTTTCAGTGTCAAAAGAAAATGGTCCGATTTGCATCGGTTTACCCTATATATGTACATGTAACTGCCGCTCGACCTTAATTTTCGTATTATATGCAAAAATGTGTTTGAAGTTTCTTACTTTGAGTTTAAGTTTGGGTTAGGTTCAGTAAAAAAAGAAAAGAAATTGAATATATAAATGGACTTCATATTAACACTTTACTGACTGGTGACGAGTTAACTCGTCTTTTCATACCCAAACGTTACTGATCGGTGACGAGTTAACTCGTCTTTTCGAACCTAAACGATAAAACGGCTATTCAATCAAGATATTACACAATAAAAAAACCTAATATCACAAATTATGTTGATAATAAAAATCAGGTTTCCAAATTCTCCAAAATAAATGCTTTCTTCAGTAATCATGATAAAATTAATTGGAGTTTATTTAGAACGTTTTACTTCCATATTCAATTACAAAATAATAGCCGGTGACATGACATAGTTTCTGTGTAAAATTCCTGGTCAACAAAGTGGTAATACGTTCGTCATCGCACCACGGAAAAGAAGTTCTAACCACAGCCTATAACTTATTTTTTGAATTTTTGCAAACTGTGCTGCATATTTCTACTCGCATAATATTGAAATCTAGTAAAAAAGTATATAAATTTAGTTTTTCAATGTGTCACACACGTGTGACGCTAGGCTCTCAATGCAAATTGATGCGACACACATATACTGGTGGCGAACATGTTAAACATTATTCTGAATTATTATTAACACATTCACCTTGACTATCGTGAATTCATGTCTTTACAAATTCTTATACTGATACATTGTAATATTTTATTTTTACTCAAACTTTACACAACAAGTGATTGTAAATGTCGCATCAAGAAGCAATACTTCTTATATTTACACAATTTAAATAGCAGACCTTTGCCTTTTATTATTAAAATAATAAATTTTTTTAAATTTAATTAAAAATTTAATTAAATTTTTATTTAGTTACAGACTTTTGAAAATTATGTACAGTCTTCAGCTAAGCGTCTTGTCAAATATCACCCATCGCAAATGTGTTAATAGAAATTGCAAAAATTTCAGTCATTATACAAAAAAACATAACTGTTCTCGTACCGAAGATGTGTTGTCGTTGAAACAAAAATTCGACTATATAACCAACATAATTTATTTTGTATTGAACAGTGTATGTGTGAGTAACATACGTACAGTTCAAACCAGTGCCACAAGTTAGATGTCGTGGTAACCCATGCTTAAGACATTGACGACCGAACCCTGTCTTTGTAAAGCTTAACACTACCAACAGGAAGCCTATTAATCGGCTTTTTTACAGCCAACGTTTATCTACAGCTTGTTACTTAACCGCTTGCTACTTAACTTTCTTTTTTTATTTTATACCGATCGGTTATAATTATATTGTTACACATTACTGGATAATAGTTTGGTAAATATAGTAAATATGGTAAATATAGTTTGGTATTGTTTCAAAGAATGTAATTTAAAAAAGAAAAAGAGTTTAGAGTTGTGTTACTTTAGAACTTACTTTTTAGTTAAAAGTTTACTAGTTAACCCTCTATGGGACCGTGTGACTTAAAAGTTACAAACCGATGTATCTATATTTTAAAAAATTAATTTTGTTTAGTTATCACTGCACTATTAAATTTGATTACTGTGTTACTGTAGCGACACCACGATCCATCTACAGTAATTATTAATTAACCCATTCGCTGCCAAGCCTAAATTATACGAAGCCATTCCCATTGCCATTTATATTTCGAGTGTTATTGTTTACCAAAGCTCTGTTATTTCTTGGTAAGAGCACATATATTATCATACATAATCATTTGCAAGCATAAAACCAAAGACGAGTATACTCGTCGTCTTGGCAATGCATGACACCCTGTCAAAGACGAGTATATACTCGTCCTTGGCAGCGAATGGGTTAAAACATTTTCAAATCAAAGTGAAAAACTGTAATCAATCGTAATTTTTTCTCCAATAAGCAGACAAAATTCGGGCTATAGAAGATTAATACTAACATTATGAAAATAAAAAAATTTTATTCAATTTAATTACCCTACAAGAAGGGAAGCGATATATCAAGCACTTTCACGAATTTCGATTTAAAAACAGAGTTGCAAAAATAAGCGCTTATATTTTTTCACGATAGCTAAAACCGAGCCAGTATTAGCGATATATCCGTACTCGAATGAACCGGTCGGTAAAGTGTTAATAGGGAGTAAAGTTACGATCGAATAAATTCTTGCTTGCTTAATTTCGAAAATAAACTGTATTCTAAACATAGCTCTTAATGTAAAGTCTCAACTGAACAGATGACTTTTCAAAAGTAATCTTCCATACGTTGTCGTTTACAATTTTAACTTTTTGAAGATCTGAAATACGAAACACGAGAAATTTCATCATCCGTCCTCAATGAGTTAACTCGAACCAAACTTCAAACCTATTTTGAGCCATGGAAGTGGAATGTACACCATTAAAGATATTTTTCCATACACAGAACCGGACAAATGAATTTGGACATTGACGTTTTTCTGTTTGTTTGTTATCATGGTAACGTTACGTATTTATGTCATTCACATATTTCTTTACCATTTTAACCCTCTATGGCGCCATGCGACTTAAAAGTTACATACTAATGTATTTATATTTTAAAAATTGATTTTATTTAATTATCACTGTGCTATTAAATTTAAAACACTGTATTACTGTAGTGATGCCACATTCCATCTATAGCAATTATCGGTTCAAAAATTTTGAAATCGAAGTAAGAAACCGTAATCAATCGCAGTTTTTTTTTTCTTCGATAAACAAGCGAAATTCGGACTATAGAGGGTTAAAATATATATTTTATATTGAAATATGTTATGTATAATGCTCTACAAGCATTTTAATTGAGTCAATACTAATACACTGAATCATATAAGTATTAGGTCATCCCATAAATAAAATCGTTCCTTGACGCTAGTTTTCAATGTAAAATATTAATATTTACATTCATTATTAATCATAACTGTACTGACCATTCTTTTCTATGATTTTTTTTTATCTCTCAAACAGTTTTTGAATTCTTTCTTCAAAAAATTTGGTACGCTTTTACTTAAAAATTTTCTTCAATGCTTATTTTAAGTACCCATTATTGTAGAATTTTTGTTGTCGATTAAAGAATTATATAATAATTGGAATAAGTAATAAATGGTTGTGGCGAACGTGGTATCAGTTTCCAATTATAATCTTTACTTTTTTAAACGCTATATCACACACAGCAAAGACGACCTTAGAAAAAATTAAAAACATCCACCATCTTTTTTGAAAAATAAACCATCAAATTACTTAACAGATGGTAAAAGATCATGAAAAGTAATAGTCGATATATCGATGATTAAAAATAA
>SMSQ01023805.1:0-12983 GCA_019453375.1 Ctenoplectra terminalis
GCTACTCGGCCGGACTGGTTTATGAACGTTATTAATTAATTTGTATTTGTCGCGCGTCGCATGATCGTTACGCTCGGGCGTCGTTAATAGTCGACCAATCAGGCTCACGCTTTTGTCCCCCCCACCAGTCCCCCCAAACCCAACCCCCGAGCGCCAACTTTCAGTCTCATTAGCAGAAATATAATATCGTTTTACCATAGAAAGGACATCACTGCTTCGCGCATCGACGATTTATTAAATATCCATTCGACTCGACGATTCTAGCGGCCTGGCCGCGTTAATTAAATATATTTATCGATTAATCGCTGGTGAAGTGTCCGGCTCCGCGGACTGGTAACTAACTGGGGAAATTCGATGCTGGTTCGTGGGGTTGGTTTGAAGAAGGAAAGTTTGATTTATGTATATTGTTTTCTTTTTTTTTTATAGATGCAAATTTAATTATTTAACGCTAGAACTACGGCTGATTGGTGAAAATGACTGGTTTGTAATTTCTTAGGTAAATTCTATAAATTTACAGTGATATTTTAGAATTTTTTTTTATTGTTTTGTAACGGACAGGAATGGAGAGTTATTTCCACTATATTTTATATTGTTTTTAGTTCTTTGGGAGAAATAGGTGTACTTAAATTGTTGGTGGTTTTAGTGTTGTTAATGGATGATTTGGAAAATTATGTTTTAATTTGAATGTTGGTAAAATTTGTCTTTTTTTCTTTCCTTTGGTAATTTATTTAAAATTATATTGTTACTTGATTTTCACGGTGGTATTTATTAATTTTCGTTGCTGTAATTAGAAACGATAAATCGATATTATTTTTTAATGTGAAATCAGGATTTTAATAATGAGATGTGAATTTAAATATTAGGAAAAAAAATTGTTACAATGTTATTTAACACTGTAATAATAATTGCAAATATAAGTTTTATATTATTTCGAATATAAAATCAGGATTTTTGGATTTAAAAGAATTTAAATTAAGGAATAACAAAAATATTATTTGAATAAATTCTGTAATAATAATTGAAATCTTTAAAAAATATATAATTTTCATCGATCTATTATAAACAATTTAAAAATTAATTTCCACAATTACGCACTTCTATTTCCAAAAACATGTTCTATTTTATTCGCACAAAATTTATAACTGTGTTCAGGATACAAACTATAAACAGAACTTGCATAATTTCAGAGACCAAAATCTCATTAAAAAAAAAAGAAAGAAAAAAAGTGGAGCATAATTTATAGCAAAAATTTACATAATAAATAACAGTGTCACGAATTTGTTGCCCATGACATTATTTCAGTTTAATAATAGGAAACTTTGCCAATTTCTAAAAATTACGATAAAATAGTATCCGCTAAAATTTGCAACAAATCGTGGATATTTATAATGATAAATTTCCACGTACAATTACTCGTAACACGTTGTTGGGTGATAAATTCGTAATCCACTGAGTACTTCACGAAACTTCATCGTGCACACTGTTCACGAAATTATTCAAGACGATCCTGTTAAATATTTATCATTCTCACCGACACGTTTCGAGAACAGATATAAAACGTAACTTATTAAATTCCTATGGACTCGACATTTTAGGTTCGTGTACGTACCATGAACTCGTTTATACTCCGTCGGATAAAAAGCAGTTAAAATTTAATCATTTTATTTTAATACACAATATTATATTTCAATGTTTTGAACCTAACGGCAATGAAAAAGACTACGCATAGAAATAAATTAATTAAGAAATAACTTTAGTCCTAGGTAGTGAAATAAAAAAGATGAAAATACATTAATAAATTATGTGTGGTAAAATAAAAAAGTATTTTGAGAATAAAAATATTTAAATAAATAATTGTAGCTTTAAGTGATGAAATAAAAAAGAATTTAGTGGATAAAAATGTATAAATAAATAACTGTAGCTCTAACTGGTGAAATAAAAAATTTTTAAGGGGATGGAAATATGTAAATAAATAACTGTAGCTCTAACAGGTGAAATAAAAAATTTTTAAGGGGATGAAAATATGTAAATAAATAATTGTAGTCTTGTGTGGTGAAATAAAAGAGAATTTAGTGGATAAAAATATGTAAATAAATAACTATAACTGTAACTGGTGAAATAAAAAATTTTTAGGAGGATAAAAATATGTAAATAAATAATTGTAGTCTTGTGTGGTGAAATAAAAAATTTTTAAGAGGATGAAAATATGTAAATAAATAATTATAGCTCTAACTGGTGAAACAAAAAATTTTTTTAATGAAGCTCTAACTCTAACTGGTGAAATAAAAAATTTTTAGCAGAATAAAAATATGTAAATAAATAATTGTAGCTCTAACTGGTGAAACAAAAAATTTTTAAAATGAAGCTCTAACTCTAACTGGTGAAATAAAAAATTTTTAGGGGGATAAAAATATGCAAAAAAACAATTATAGCTCTAACTGGTGAAACAAAAAATTTATAAGAAAATGAAGCTCTAACTCTGGTGAAATAAAAAATTTTTAGGGTGATGAAAATGTGAAAATAAATAACTGTAGCTCTAAAAATTTTGAGGAACAAAAATAAATAGCATGATATTTAATTTAAGTTGTTCTACAATCAAAGTTTCAATTCTTTTTTTAATTTTAGAAATAAATAAATAATTCTAAAAAAAAATGCAATTTATATTTATTTTTTTTCTCACCCTCAAAATTAAGTAATAATTTTCCACGCCTGCAAAGTCAAAGTCAAAAGCAATTAAAATTCCAAAGACGCTATGATAAAAATATTGAATAACACTTCCTTTAAAGATGACATTTAAATAATATCGAGGAACCCGAAGGTGAACGTCCGTTTCATCCAGATCATTATTCTCCATGTTACAGGGGTGGTTTCGATGCGCAAGGTATTCCAGGCCGCTCGATTAACCACCGTAAGCCAAGGGGGTGCAGGAACGCAGGTGCGTGAACAAGTTTTAAAATTTATAACCAGCTACAAATTTCCGGCCCGTGTACGCCGTAACCGGATTAATGCACAGCCCTGCCAATAAAGGGCGACGCCACCCTCCTTAATATTAAGGGGCACTTAAGACGACCTCCTAAGTCGAAACATCGTCACCCCTGTGACGATCATATCATGCGTGTTCCACTTGAAAACTACCATCTGTACTTAACCATTTAACCATCAAACTAGGAGAATTTTCTTTTTAGAAAATTCTTTTAAGGAGTTCAATTCAAACCATTCAAAATACTTGTGAAAGAAAGACAAAATTAGACAAAATTAGACAAAATTAGACAAAATTAGACAAAATTAGACAAAAGAACACTTTCTGTATAATAAATATTTTTTTTTAGAAAATTCATTGAGAAAAAAAAGAGAGTTCAATTCAAGCCATTCAAAGTACTTGTGAAAGAAAGAAAGACAAAATTAGACAAAAAAACACTTTCTGTACAATAAATATTTTTTTAGAAAATTCTTTGAGAAAAAAAAAGAGTTCAATTCAAGCCATCCAAAGTACTTGTGAAAGAAAGAAAGACAAAATTAGACAAAAGAACACTTTCTGTATAATAAATATTTTTTTTAGAAAATTCATTGAGAAAAAAAAGAGAGTTCAATTCAAGCCATTCAAAGTACTTGTGAAAGAAAGAAAGACAAAATTAGACAAAAGAACACTTTCTGTACAATAAATATTTTTTTTAAAAAATTCATTGAGAAAAAAAAGAGAGTTTAATTCTAGCTATTCAAAATATTCGTGGAACAAGAAACACGAAATTATTCAAACTATCTATTGGAGGTAGAGGATCCAAAAGAATACTTTTTGTACAATAAATATTTTTTTAGAAAATTCTTTGAGAAAAAAAAGAGAGTTTAATTCTAGCTATTCAAAATATTCGTGGAAAAAGAAATACAAAATTATACAAACAATTTGTTGGAGGTAGAGGATCCTAAAGAACACTTTCTGCAATAATAAATAAATTATATTGAATTGAATGAAATAACGAGATCTGAACTAGCTTTATTGAATAAATATCTAAAAAACGCATAACAAAGAAAAACAGATATTAATCTTTCATCTCCCTTAACACACTCCCCATAACAATTACATTCCCTTTAACATACACAATGAATAATCATTATCTACCATAATAGATTTAAAAAGATGTCTCTATCCACTGAAACCCAACATAAAATTTCTGCCACAGCTCAAGAGAAGCGCGACAGCGTATCTCCACGCTTAAACGGTTAATCAGAAGTTAAATAAATCTCGGAACAAATACGTTAAACATGAAATCATTAAAAACGAGCAGAAAAATCCGAGCCAAAGTCACCAGGAATCGATCATCCAGCCCATTACCTGGGTACACAAGTTAACCCCTGCCAAGAAGACAAAGAACGACCCAAAATCTCCTCTTACAGCGACGAAATATCGCTCTGGTCCGTACTTTTAATAGTTCCCGCCCTTTTTTTTTTTTTTTTCTTTTTCTTTTCCTTTTTCCGGCCCCATAATGGTGGACGTTGCAGCAAGCGTACGCCGTGGCGTCGGTGATTTACCGTATATACACGGTGTCGTCGAGGACGCCGAGTTAATCGTTATTTCCTGTCCAAGAGGACGGTCCTGCAGCTCGCCAACGACACGGTTATCAGGTCCGCGAGCTTTATCGGCCGCGCTGGGGGCGGCTTAATAATTTACGACAAGACACACGCCCATGTTATTGGCCCATAAAGCATCCCCCGCTACGCCTACTACTCGTTCGCTTTATATCCTCGCGCAATACCGACGCATTGCTGTGGGATTCTTGGATAATGAAGAAGGTTCTCCGACGACGATTGCGGCGCGTACGTTGTGCATCACAAATGGGTGGGTAAAAAAATTTATTTTGGCGAGGGACGATAGATGACTGGTATAATTGATCTTCAGTTTTGGGGAAACATGGGTTTTTGTTTGTTTAGGATTTTTTGGATTGGAAGAGTAGGATGATTTATTGACATTGAGATTGAGGTGTTGGAAAGTTAGAAGAAGGATTTTGTTATGTTTGTATTGTTTGATTTTGTTTACTAGAAGCTCAGTTCTTTCGCTACAAAAATATTAAAACTACCCATAATGTATTAAAAACCTACAAAATTAAAATATTATTTAATTCCATCTGTTTAAAACTAACATTCCAAATTAGAAAAATATAAATATCTATCAACACTAACCAAAAAAATAAAAATTCTATCCACAGATTATCCACTAAAAAAATTCCTATTTCAATTTATCATAAAATATTATTTAATTTCATCCACGAAAAATTTACTTCTTTGACTATAAAATTATTAAAATTTATATTTATTAAAACTACTCCTAATATATTAAAAACCTACAAAATTAAAATTTCATAGATGCATTATTTAGCAAACTAATTCTTCTCTTCATCTATCATGGAAATATTATTTAATTCCATCAATTTAAAATTCACATTCCAAATTAGAAAAATATAAATATCTATCAACACTAACCCTATTATATTAAAAACCAAAAAAATAAAAATTCTATCCATACATTATCCATTAAAAAAATTCCTATTTCAATCTACAGTAAATTATTATTTTGTTCCATCCATTAGAAACTCACTTCTTTCGCTACAGAAATATTACTATTCACTGAAACTACTCCTAATATATTAAAAACGAAGAAAATTAAAATTTTATCGATGCATTACTCAGCAAACTAATTCCTAATTCCATCCATTTAAAACTCAAATTCCGAATTAGAAAAATGTACTAACCCTAATATATTAAAAACCAAGAAAAAGAAAATTCCATCCACACATTATCCACAGAACAAATTTCTCTCATAATCCACAATAAATTATTATATCATTCCATCAACCAGAAACTCCCTTCTTTGACTATAAAAATATTACTATTAATTAAAACTACCCCTAATATATTAAAGACCAAAAAAATGAAAATTCCATCCATACATTATCCACTAAAAAAAATTCCTATTTCAATCCATCAAAAAATATTATTTAATTCCATCCATTTAAAATTCCAAATTAAAAAAAATATAAATATCAATCAACCCCTACCCTAATACATTAAAACCCTCAAAAAATAAAAATTCCATCCACGCATTATCCACTGAACAAACTTCTCTCATAATCCACCATAAATTATTATATAATTCCATCAACCAGAAACTCCCTTCTTCGACTATAAAAATATCACTATCAATTAAAACTACCCCTAATATATTAAAAACCAAGAAAAAGAAAACTCCATCCACGCATTATCCACTGAACAAACTTCTCTCATAGTCCACAATAAATTATTATATAATTCCATCAACCAGAAACTCACTTCTTCGATTATACAATAAACACACGATTGAATTATTAATGCAGTTTAACGTTCAGCTATCGCACGTTTCAAACAACACAGGACACCCCGCCCACGAGTCGGTCGACCATTTTATCATGCTCGGAATATATTTTCACACGATACCTCTCTTCCACCTTCGTTTGCTATTGTTTGCACGAACATATTCATAGCTTGTTTCCTAAACGCGATTACCATCGCTGAAATCGAGTATCGCGAAAATGGCGAGAACGTTTCGAGGG
The DNA here is from genome assembly GCA_019453375.1 of Ctenoplectra terminalis. Lineage (NCBI taxonomy): Eukaryota > Metazoa > Arthropoda > Insecta > Hymenoptera > Apidae > Ctenoplectra > Ctenoplectra terminalis. Next base: position 6,582 of record SMSQ01023805.1, read on the forward strand.
GGGGTGGTTTAAATAACAATTTAAAATACTGGAAAATCGGCCTGCGTTATAATAACAGAGCGAGCTGATTTAATTATCATAAAATCTGGCTTCTGTTACCCAACGAATTAATAATGTACAATCGTAATTTCGGAAACGATTATAAATAAAATGTAATACGAGATCGCAACAATGTTTTGCATTTACGGAAAATAATGAGATGTTTGCAATAATGCATCAAGATTAATCAAACCGAGCTCGCCTGAAGCGTGATTTATTTACAATTCGCCAATTCGAGCTTTCATTAAAATCAAAGGCTCCGTCCAACAATGGCGGCCAACGCGAGAGAGCTCGTTCCGATGGGATCGAAGCTCGTCGAGAGCTGTTTTCTGCTCTCGAATTTGACACAGAACGGCACCGAATGCTAATTATTCTTTGGTATTTATTATCCGAGGTCTCTTTCATTTTTTTCCATTCTTTCTTTAATTCCATGGCTATTGTTTCGAATCTGTGGAAGACAGAGTACACCGATACAGTGGCTGGCATGCAAATTCCTATATATTTTAAAATACAGCAAGTTTTTCTTTTTAAATGGATCACGCGGTTTAAGATTTTGTGAGAGGTTGGAAACATGTTTGAGGAATTTTGGAAAAAATTGCAATTGGTCAGAGTCGCTAAGAAAACAGTTGAGATTAGTTTATTGCAAGTTTTTCTTTCCGAGCCTTTTTCTTCTGTCAATTATATATAGAGAATGTTAAAAAAAATCTGTTCAATATTTAAGTTCGTTCAAAATTCACTCTCAGCAATTGTAAACAATTGCGACAGGCGGCTCTCTCTCCCTCCCCCCTCTCTGTCGCTCTCTTACTCTCTGCCGCTCTCTTACTCTCTATCGCTCTCTTACTCTCTGTCACTCTCTTATTCTCTGTCGCTCTCTTTCTCTCTTCTCATCTCTGTCGCTCTCTTTCTCTCTTCTCATCTCTGTCGCTCTCTTTCTCTCTTCTCATCTCTGTCTGTCTCCTTCTCTTTCTCTCTGTCGCACCCTTTCTCTCTGTTTCTCTCTGTCGCTCTCTTTCTTTCTTTTCATCTCTGTCGTTCAGTTTCTCTCTTTTTCTCTCTGTCGCTCTGTCTGTCGCATTCTTTCTCTTTTCCTCTCTGTCGCTCTCTTCCTTTTTTCCCTATCTGTCGTTCACTTTCTCTCTTTTTCTCTCTGTCGCTCTCCCTCTTGCGCCTTGTCTGTCGCTCTCCTTCTGTCTATCTGGCTGTCCCTCTCTCTCTCTGTCTGTCGCTCCCTCTCCTTCTCTCTGTCTGTCGCTCTGCTTCTGTCTGTCTCTGTCTGTCGCTCCATCTCTCTGTCTGTCGCTCTCTCTCCCTATTTCTGCCTGTCGCTCTCCCTCCATCTTTCTGTCTGTCGCTTCCTCTCCCTCGTTTTCTCTGTCGCTCTCTCTCCATCTTTCTATCTGTCGCTCTGCTTCTGTCTGTCGCTTCTTCTCTCTGTCCGCCGCTCTCCTTCTGTCTCGCTGTCTATAGCTCCCTCTCCCTCTTTCTATCTGTTGCTCCCTCCCCCTCTTTCTGTCTATCGCTCCCTCTCCCTCTTTCTATCTGTTGCTCCCTATCTGTATCTGTCGCTCCCCCTTCCTCTTTTTCTCTGTCGCTCGCCCTCCCTCTTTCTGTCCATCACTCTCTTTCCCTCTTTCTGTCTCTCCCTCTCCCTCTCCCTCTCTCCCTTCCTCTCAGTCGCTACGTTTCTCTCTCTTCTACACGCGGTATTTATCTGGCGGAAACCGTGGCCATAACTTCGTTTCCATGGGAATTGTTTGGCAACAGGTGGGGAAAATTTCCACGCACAGGCCAGCCTGCCAGCCTCGTTTGTCGTCCCACCCCCTCGACAGCCATCCAGCCACCCATCAACCCCTGTGTGTCTCCACGCTCCAGCGGAACGATTCTGTTTTCGTCCCTCCCACCCCTTTCTTCCGACACTAGTTTCGATGCTTTTGGAAATTCTCAAGTTTTAGGATTCGTGCACGGTGTCGATCGTGGGTTGGGTTTGGGTGGCTCGATTTTAGGGGAGGATCGTGATGCTTCAAGTAATTTTAAGGGCGTTGGGTTTGTTTCGGATCCAGATTTTCGGTCTGAGGTTCCCGGGGAAACGGGAATGGGGTTTTTAATGGAATTAGGTTTCATTAAGATGATGAGTTCGGTGTCGGGGGACAAGGTGACATTGAATTCTTTAAGCGTTTGTGGTTGGAACTGGGAGCTGCTTGAATCCAGAAGGGTGAAAATATTTTGTCAGAGTAAAATCGTAATTTGGAAGAAAAATTCGTGGGAAGCAGCTTGTGATAGTAAGCTGGAATTTTTTAAACAGTTTTGATTAACGATTGTGCGTTTGTATTTTTTTTTAGAGTTTAGAAAAGTGGGAAATATTTTTCATGCAATGAAATACAATTTTAATCAAAAAATATTGTAAAAATGGCTTAGCATAGTAAATTGGGACAAAGTATTGATATTTAATTATTTAAGGACTTTTGGTCTTTTTTTTTAATGAAAGGTGAAAGTATTCAGACAGAATGAAATTAAAATTAAAAAATAAAGAACAGAAAAAAAGTATAATTTTTAATTGAGTGTTTGTATTTTTTTATTGTTTCCACGCAATGAAATAGAAATTTTAATTTAAAAAATACAGTAAAGAGTTAATATAGAATTTCCTAAGCTGTTTTAGATTTTTTTTTTTTAATCTGGAAAAGTGAGAGCATTCTGACAGAATAAAATCAAAATAAAAAAAAAGGAGAGCCTAAAAAGCGACAAAATATTTTTATGCAATGAAATAGAAATTTAAATAAAAAAAAAATCTAATAAAGTGTCTTATCATAGTAAGTTTGGACAAAGTAATATTAATATCGAAATTTTTAAGCAGTTTTACTTAATAATCGTGTGTTTGTATTTTTTGAGAATTTAAAAAAGGTGCAAAAAAAAAGTTGAGTAAGTTGAGACAAAGTAATATTAATATTGAATTATTTAAGCACTTTCGTTCTATTTTAATTAACCTATAAAACTAACACTATTCTAACAGTACAAAATAAAAATAAAAAATAAAAAATAAACAAAAATCCAGTAAAAGCGCTCTATAATAACAAATTACGATAAACGCAGAATTTCTAAAATACTTACGTTTAAAAAACTTAATGTACCATTTCTTTCAATCCACGGAAAGACGAAAATAAAATCAACAGACTAAAATAAAAATTATGTAAAACTGTCTCATAATACTAAATTCAAACAAAGTAACATAAATTTTCAGAAGAATTTTTTATCAAAATAAAAAAAATCTTTTCGTATTGATCCTTGAGTCTAGAAAGCTGAAAATATCCCAACAAAATAAAACAAAAATTTGAACAAGAAATTCGATAGCAAGGGAGCAACACAATTTCTGTTTGCTATAAAAGCATAATGCTATTTCCTCTTCGTCCAACTCGACAAACGAACCTAGTAGTTGATTCTCGAGGGTACAATCGGTTATTTAGAATTTCGCCAGCGACAAGGCCCCATCGATTTCCCAATCGCACGCCAGTCCATCTTCTTTTTGCTACTCGACCTACCGCGTATACCAATTCCACGCTCGTTGCCGAATTATTTCAACGCTCCGCGTCGCTCAGAACTTAACCCTTCCTCACAGATTCGCAACTTGTGTCCGGTAGAATTTCGCGTGATTTTTAACGAGCCGATATTTTCTTCGACAAAATTTTAATAAAATTCCAAAATTACTTTCTTGCATCATATTTTACATTTCTTGACTTTCAATTATCAGTGATTCTCAATAGCATAGCTCGTTGTGAAAAGTTGCAAATACTGATTCGGTTACTGTACCTTGTGAAACACGAGTCGTGACATTTCACACGAGAGACTGAACTATTTATATTATTTGGTGACAGGAGAACACGTTTCTTAGAAATTTTTTATCTTGGTAAATTGAAGATTGTTAAAATAATAATTTTCTATCACGGAAAATTGAAGATTATTAAAATAAGGATTTTGTATCACGGAAAATGAAGATTGCTATAATAAAAATTTTCTATCGTGGAAAATTGAAGATTGGCAAAATAATAATTTTCTATCGTGGAAAATTGAAGATTGCTATAATAAAAATTTTCTATCGTGGAAAATTGAAGATTGTTAAAATAATAATTTTCTATCAGGGAAAATTAAAGATTGCTATAATAAAAATTTTCTATCTTGGAAAATTGAAAATTGTCAAAATAATAATTTTCTAATATGGAAAATTAAAGATTGCTATGATAAAAATTTTCTATCTTGGAAAATTGAAGATTGTTAAAATAATAATTTTCTATCAGGGAAAATTAAAGATTGCTATAATAAAAATTTTCTATCGTGGAAAATTGAAGATTGTTAAAATAATAATTTTCTATCAGGGAAAATTAAAGATTGCTATAATAAAAATTTTCTATCTTGAAAAATTGAAGATTGTTAAAATAATAATTTTCTACTATGGAAAATTAAAGATTGCTATAATAAAAATTTTCTATCGTGGAAAATTGAAGATTGGCAAAATAATAATTTTCTATCGTGGAAAATTAAAGATTGCTATAATAAAAATTTTCTATCGTGGAAAATTGAAGATTGTTAAAATAATAATTTTCTATCATGGAAAATTAAAGATTGCTATAATAAAAATTTTCTATCTTGGAAAATTGAAGATTGTTAAAATAATAATTTTCTATCATGGAAAATTAAAGATTGCTATAATAAAAATTTTCTATCGTGGAAAATTGAAGATTGTTAAAATAATAATTTTCTATCAGGGAAAATTAAAGATTGCTATAATAAAAATTTTCTATCTTGGAAAATTGAAGATTGTTAAAATAATAATTTTCTATTATGGAAAATTAAAGATTGCTATAATAAAAATTTTCTATCGTGGAAAATTGAAGATTGTTAAAATAATAATTTTCTATCAGGGAAAATTAAAGATTGCTATAATAAAAATTTTCTATCTTGGAAAATTGAAAATTGTCAAAATAATAATTTTCTAATATGGAAAATTAAAGATTGCTATGATAAAAATTTTCTATCTTGGAAAATTGAAGATTGTTAAAATAATAATTTTCTATCGTGGAAAATTAAAGATTGCTATAATAAAAATTTTCTATCGTGGAAAATTGAAGATTGTTAAAATAATAATTTTCTATCAGGGAAAATTAAAGATTGCTATAATAAAAATTTTCTATCTTGAAAAATTGAAGATTGTTAAAATAATAATTTTCTACTATGGAAAATTAAAGATTGCTATAATAAAAATTTTCTATCGTGGAAAATTGAAGATTGGCAAAATAATAATTTTCTATCGTGGAAAATTAAAGATTGCTATAATAAAAATTTTCTATCGTGGAAAATTGAAGATTGTTAAAATAATAATTTTCTATCAGGGAAAATTAAAGATTGCTATAATAAAAATTTTCTATCTTGAAAAATTGAAGATTGTTAAAATAATAATTTTCTACTATGGAAAATTAAAGATTGCTATAATAAAAATTTTCTATCGTGGAAAATTGAAGATTGTTAAAATAATAATTTTCTATCAGGGAAAATTAAAGATTGCTATAATAAAAATTTTCTATCTTGGAAAATTAAAGATCGTTAAAATAATAATTTTGTATTATGGAAAATTGAAGATTGTTAAAATAATAATTTTCTATCAGGGAAAATTAAAGATTGCTATAATAAAAATTTTATATTATGGAAAATTGAAGATTGTTAAAATAATAATTTTCTATCTTGGTAAATTGAAGATTGTTTGCCTTCGTTGTTTTTGACTTAAGAAGCAAAGAAAGATATATAATCGCGGGGAGATCGCGCGGACGGAGGTCTCTCGTCTGCATGGGAAAGAAAACGTGCCAATGACGCATATTCGCGTCATACGCACCCAAGTTGAGAAACTCAACGACGAATATTCGCGTTATCCGCATTTAAGTCTTGAAACCAAACGATGCATATTCGCGTCATCCAATCGCTATTTAAGAAACCAAACGACGCATATTCGCGTCATCCGCACCCAATTCGAGAAACCAAATGACGGATATGTGTGTCATCCGTATTCGACTTAAGAAACCAAACGATGCAGATTCGCGTCATTCGCCTCCAAGTTCTGAAACCAAACGCCGCGTATTCGCGTCATTCGCACCCAACTCAAGTAACCGAACGACGCGCATACGCGTCATCCGTCGCAAATGTAATAATAATGTAATAATAGTGTTAATAACACTATTATTCAATAAACATCCACGTTAACTACATTAAAAAAAAAAAAAGAAAAAAAATGAGCGACCATACTCGTTATATTAGGTTGTCCCAAAAGTTTCGTTCGTTGTATTAACACTAGAACTACCGACGATTAAAGTATACTTATTTCTA
>SMSQ01023808.1:0-23436 GCA_019453375.1 Ctenoplectra terminalis
ATTTTTAAGAACGAACTAGTTATCCACAATGAATAGTGTTCCTCCTATTAAATAAAAATCTGAAGAAAATAAAAAGTATTACGATACTTTTAGGCTGAGACGATACACTTTTGATCAGACTAATTTATAAGATTCTAAACAAGATTCTAAAGCGGTGAAAAATTAACTACAGAAATATATGTTCTCTTGGAACGTGTCTGAAAATATTAAAAACTTGAAGTACAACTGTTTCGTGGCTCACTGGTTCGAGAAATTCTCATCTCAGAAACTAATCTAATACCGAACGGAAGATTCTAATACCTGGTTCCAAAATAGTTTTGGAGACTTGTGCGCGAAGACAGACAAATGGGAACGCGAACGACGATCTCTTGACCAAATTCCTCAATTTCACGTTGCATTCTGTTGCCTCTCCTGGATCGATTTTAGTACAATTAAAATTGTTTCTTAACCTTCCATAACTGAATTATTTTTATTTTCATTTACACGTACTGTAATTGAAAGCATTCTCTCATCTATTTCATAAATCATTCGTGTATTTTCTAAGTCAGACTTTTTTCATGCGGTCACTATCCACCGCATAAAAAAAATTTTAAGTAGTACATCGTACAAACTTATTTATTATAAGTAAGAATTTATAAAATTTTCAAATATCTTTCTGTACGATTTCTTTTATGCGGTCCCTATCCACCGCACAAAAACAGGTTCTACTGTATTTATAGCTTTATTTTGAGTTCGCTATTGAAATAAAATAATAATATAATTACGATTTCAATAGTATTTATTCCATATTATTTTTTAACAATCTTCCATAGTAGTTTTATAGTAGTAGTTTTACTGTACTTTGCATACGCGTTCCATAATACTTTAATCAAGGCTCTGCTCGTTAACACTTTAACGACCGCTCACACAACATGCGTGTGATGCAACCGCCGAAGGTTATTGGTCAGTACCACACTCTTTGTGTGATAATTTATGAATGTAAACAAATGTGGATACTGCTATTGGCTTCGTATTTCATCGCCACGTCTTTGATTTTAGCTAATTATTGACTATTTTTAATTTTTAAACTACAGTAGTGTACCGCGTAAATAATGGAGCAAATGTCGGCGCTCGTCGTGAATTTAACACATTGCTGACCGGTCACGAGTTAACTCGTGTTTTCGTGGCCAATCGTTGCTGACTGGTCACGAGTAAACTCGTGATAAGCTTTTTTCCGCGTCTTTATTGTTTTCACGGCGCACCGTTGGAAATCTTGTAGTGTAATTATTTGGTCTGCATACCTCGAGTTGTGTCTCGCTTGTAAGACCGGCCAAGTTTCGTTCTTAGTTGTAAACAAAATTTCAACGATGACCGAACGCACCAATGAAGAACCCTGTTCTTTCCTACTCTCTTGAAACGATCCAAAACGCCGTGACGAAAGCTTTAAACGAGGTTCGACGCCTTCCAGGATGCGTACCGTGCGTGGAAAAGTCGCTGGCAAAAGTATTTCGATGCCCAAGGGGAGTACTTCGAAGAATTTTAAAAGTTTGTAACATTAACTTGAATAAATTTTTTTTTTTACCAACTTAATTGCATTACTTTCCGGACAGACCCTGTATGGTTAATTACAGTTAGAAGATCAATAACGTAGATGGTCTAAGACTTTTGCACAGCACTGTAACTCGTGTCTCGAACGCGATAGCTCCTTCTCGCTCGGTGTAAACGTTGTTAAGAATTTCGCACGCTCCTCCTCGGATGGCGAACTAATATTAGACGCTGCTCCTCTATAGACTGAATCTAATAGAGTTCGTGATCTACATAAAGGATCGCTGCCATCGGGATTAACTTTTACGCATTAATATGTATCGTGCGGAGGAGCATCCGGGCCTTCACGGACTGTTCCGAACCCCTGCCACACCCTCGACGGGAAATTTGTCAAGATAATGAGAGACGCGAGCGACCAACTTGTTCCTCTAATTTAGTTGGAAAGTGTCGCGTCCTTGGAACGATGTCGTTAATAATTCCACGTCGTTATCCTTGTCGCGTTTCCCGGTAAAACGAACGAACCGCCGTCTTCCGCCTCTCTGGTCCCGGCAATGGAAGTTCGAGACGCGGGGAATCCGCTTTTGCATATTGCGCGAACGCAACGCCACTGGAATATCATATCCGTTGGAAATTGTAGCCGTGGCCGAGATTTCGTTGCACGATCTTTCGCGGAAACACTCGCACCGATGTTGGTTTCGGTTGGCTCGTGTTTCCGGGTATTTAGTGGGAGATCAAAGAGGGAATATTGCGGGAGCGATGATCGCGACGCGGAGTTCATTTCGGAGTTGAATAATCGGGGAACGCGTGCCGGATCGCGGAAACGATGGGAATTCTCTTATTCGGAGGACAAATATTGAAACGGTGGATGGGTTGGAATAATTTACGCGAGGCGTTGCGGTGGTACGGAGACGGTGAGGTTTCTGGGAGAGAAATGTTATTGTATAAGGGAGGATGAATTTATTTATTTTTTTTTGTTTTTAGAGTATTGTGTACGTTATTGTGAATGATTTAATTGAGTGCTATGTGACGTATGTATGCGTACATAGTGCAGATTGAGGACTTTCATGGGATGCATATGTGCGTTTATAGTTCATATTGACAATTTCTGTTGGACGCACATACAGTACCGCTGAGAAGTATTCGAATGGTTGCTTATTTTTTATAGAATGTAATTTATGATTTTGTTATTGAATTGCTAGTGTTAAGGGTATGTGTATTATGTATATTATTAGAATCTTGGATTATTATTAATATTATTCTAACCTTGGGTTATTATTAATATTATTCTAACCTTGGGTTATTATTAATATTATTCTAACCTTGAGTTATTATTAATATTATTAGAATCTTGGGTTATTATTAATATTATTACAATCTTGGATTATTATTAATATTATCAGAATCTAAGATTATTATTAATATTTTTAGAATCTTGGGTTATTACCATATTATTAGAATCTTAGGTTATTATTATTAGAATTTTGGATTATTATTAATATTATTAGAATCTTGGGATATTATTAATATTATTAGAATCTTGGGATATTATTAATATTATTAGAATCTTGGATTATTATTAATATTATTGCAATCTTGGAATATTATTAATATTATTGCAATCTTGGATTATTATTAATATTATTGCAATCTTGGATTATTATTAATATTATTGAAATCTTAGATTATTATTAATATTATTAGAATCTTGGGATATTACCATATTATTAAAATCTTGGATTATTATTATTATTATTGCCTTGGGTTATTATTAATATTATTAGAATCTTGGAATATTATTAATATTAGTGCAATCTTGGGTTATTATTAATATTATTGCAATCTTAGATTATTATTAATATTATTAGAATCTTGAGATATTACCATATTATTAGAATCTTGGATTATTATTAATATTATTGGAATCTTGGAATATTAATATTATTGCAATCTTGGGTTATTACCATATTATTAAAATCTTGGATTATTATTAATATTATTATAGCCTTGAATTATTGTTAATATTATTAGAATCTTGGAATATTATTAATATTAGTACAATCTTGGGTTATTATTAATATTATTACAATCTTAGGTTATTATTAATATTATTACAATCTTGAGTTATTATTGATATTATTATAATCTTGTAAACACACTATCGGCAAATTTTTATCAATAATTTCAATTCACTTCCAGCCATTAAATTGCCATTAATTTACATGTTTCAATAAAATCTATGTCCCATCACTAAAAATTAATCAAGTTGTCAACTTTATCAGTGGTCGAATACCTATAAGCGGTACTGTATACATCCACTGTCCACACCGACCACTTCCATCGAACGCACAATATCCATCGGACGCACATACGCGTCCATATTAGTCAAAGAGTTAAATCCCTTATTCCCCTCCCTCAAAAAAAAAAAAAAAAATAAATCACCACCTTATCATTCATATCAAAAAAAGTAGCAATAAAATATCCATGATTATTAAAATTCCAACGTTTACATTTCGCGGTAAACATCCCCCAGGATCGTTAATTATCCCGATACCAAGAATCACTGGCGATCTAACGCGGCCGATCCTGGCGACAGATTAAATTCCAATTTCAAGGCGGACGATGAGAGTCGGGCTGATCTATTTTCCTAGACCAGATCCGCTTGAAAACGGATGCCGGAATAATTATGCGGGAAACCGTTCGGCCATCCCTTCCTCTCTCCGACCCTCCGGTTCCGGATCTCAATGACCCGTTCGAAATGGGACAGAAATTCACCGCGTGCCACGCGTCTTTCAGCCGATCTTCAACTATATACAACCCTGGCGCAGTGATTGTCGTCGGATCGACGATTTAACAAGACATTTCTCCGAGTGTGAGTTATCGTTTAATGAACGCCTCTTCGACTTCGGGACGTTGAAGCACCCTAGAGTCTACTGCAGCGTGCGGGCCAGGCCTCGCCACTCGAGCTAAGGGCTGCCAACCCTTCTCTCTGCCTCTCACCGCTGTTTCTCTCTTCTCTCCACATTACTGCCCCCTTTCGTGATCTCATACCAGCCCTGCTAGTTAACCGGGCCTGAGAAGTCGTGATAATTTATACGCGAAGGGTAGACGAAGGCAGAGAGGAAAGAAAGGAAGGAAGGAAGAGAAATTTTAGTTCTTAGAGTTTGATTCGTCAGCACAATTAAACGAATTAATAGGCGTCGCTTGGCTCGTTCAACTTGGCTTTCCCTTCCTTTCGCGGCGAGAACCCTCTCTTAATCTCCTCAACACTGCCGATTTCAATCCCCGCTGCTACTCCAGGCTTGGTCCCTTCGACTACAAGCGCGATAACAATCAAAGTTCGCTTGGAAATGTACCGATTTCCAGCCGCCGCAAATGGCCATCCGGCTAACCGAAAAACTTGACGCGCTCGGCGGGATTCGGGACGAGGATTCGTTTCATCGGAGAGATTCGTTGGGCGTGTGTCACTCGTTATTTATTAACCCTTTGCGGACGAGCAGTCTTTCAACTCTGATTCGTGGCAGGTGGATGATAATTTGTATATGGAACGAGATTATAAATTGAATATTTACATGGGGATATGTAAATAAGTGGGATGTGTCTTTGGTAGATTTAGTAAAGTTTAATGTGTGTAAGGGAGAGGAAAAGAGAGAGAGAGAGACGGAAATTAAGCGGAAGAAAAACGGAAAAACGGAAAATACGGAAGAACACGGAAGATCGGAAGTCACTGACACTTTCTGAAGTCTCTGTCAGAATGATCGAGCTCTGTGGCGCGTGGGAATTATTTGGTTTATTCAATAACAATAAAAAATAATAACTGAAGTTTAACACTACTAAACAATACTCTTAATCACTCGGTCTCTCCTCGCTGCTCTCTTTCCTCACTGCCCTCTTGCCACACAATCTCTCGCGCCCCGAACATTCACTCGCTTAAATGTACATCCCTCGATCGCTCTATCTTTTTTCCACATACATTCCTTTTTCGCTCGCACTCAAAATCTTCGCATCCATCCCTTCCAATCACGCAGTCACGTAGACTTCATTCTCACGGCCCAGTTTCTCTGTTTCAAACATACACTTGACATAACTCAGCCACTCTTCGCTAGCATTCTTTCGACCACCCAAGATTCGTCCACGGTCACACTTTTCCAAACATACCCGGATCGGATTGTGAAATTTTCCTTAAAAATCGGCGCGAACTTTCCGGAGAACCCAATATATCGTAAAACATAAAATACTACGTACTTATTAACACGTTGACTGCCGTGGGGGTCACCGGTGACCGGCACTCGACTTGGCTACAGCGCCATGGGGGCCACCGGTGACCGGCGACGCGGCTAATAGTAAAATACATAATTAGAGTAAATATCGATACTGATAAATTTTCAAACAATACCACCGTTACTATAATGTTTTGAAGAAATTAATGGCATAAAGGACGTGCAAAAATAATTTTATTCGTACAAGGAAAATATACATATTTGTTTTCATCATAATGCACATCGCAAAATAAGAAATTCGTGTTGGCGCCATGGGCAAACCAAGTAAAATGCGCGCGGCAGTCAACGTGTTAATAAAACGAAAGAAACTTTTTTATGTATTTAGGAGAATTTTATACACGTTTTTATACATTTGTAGGAAATTTGAAGAATTGGACAGGATTTACACCGCGTTGACAGAAGTTGGAAAGATTTAGAAAATTTCTGTAATTACGAACCAGTCATTTTAAAACTTATAAATTTTCGCCGACTTGGCGCGTCACAGACCTTCGACCACGTCTTCGTTTCAGAAACTCTGCTACTCACGCGCAATTTTATAAATTACGAAGGAACAAAGAGAGTAACACGGTGAAACATCGCGGATCGGCGCCCTTTTTCCCTCGTTTCCCTTAGATCAAAGACTACCGGAGAGGAAGAAGTCGTGAGAAGACATTCGACCTCAAACAGAGGAGGGCGAAAAAACAGCGAAAAGGAAGAAGTTGGAACGGCGTGGCGGTTTAGCTCGAGTCGTCATCAAGAATTCTTTTTCGCGCTCGCGTTGCAGCGGGAATTTAGACGCAAAGGAAGAAGGAAGTTCGTTCTTTATAGAATAACAATTTGCCGAATTAGGAGGTTCAAAGAAGGCATCTCCGCGATGATCCTTGCGAGAAGAAAGAGGCTGGCTGCCCTGGCGCGAGGAAAGAGAAAAACGTACGTGCAAAAGGAACAAAGGGCGGAAAGAGAAGATGTACAGTGGAGCTCAAAAGTATCAGGTACGGGAAAAAGTTGGCGGAGTTTTTTGACAGAGACAAATTTCAATAAGAGATAATAGAATAATTTTGTACGTTTAGTTAGTGTACATTATTTCAATGTTATTAATAATTAATAATATTATTATTAATATTATTAGAATCTTGGGTTATTATTAATATTATTGAAATCTTGGAATATTATTAATATTATTGCAATCTTGGGTTATTATTAATATTATTAGAATCGTGGAATATTATTAATATTATTAGAATCTTGGGATATTATTAATATTATTAGAATCTTGGGTTATTATTAATATTATTGCAATCTTGGATTATTATTAATATTATTGCAATCTTGGATTATTATTAATATTATTGCAATCTTAGATTATTATTAATATTATTAGAATCTCGGGATATTACCATATTATTAGAATCTTGGATTATTATTAATATTATTGGAATCGTGGGTTATTACCATATTATTAAAATCTTGGATTATTATTAATATTATTATAGCCTTGGGTTATTATTAATATTATTAGAATCTTGGAATATTATTAATATTATTAGAATCTTGAGATATTATTATTAGAATCTTGGGATATTATTAAAATTATTGCAATCTTGGATTATTATTAATATTATTAGAATCTTGGATTATTAATATTATTAGAATCTTCGGTTATTATTAATATTATTGCAATCTTGGAATATTATTAATATTATTAGAATCTTGAGATATTATTAATATTAGAATCTTGGGATATTATTAAAATTATTGCAATGTTGGATTATTATTAATATTATTAGAATCTTGGATTATTAATATTATTAGAATCTTCGGTTATTATTAATATTATTGCAATCTTGGATTATTATTAATATTATTGCAATCTTGGAATATTATTAATATTATTAGAATCTTGGGATATTATTAATATTATTAGAATCTTGGATTATTATTAATATTATTTCAATCGTGAATTATTATTAATATTATTAGAATCTTGGAATATTATTAATATTATTGCAATCTTGGATTATTATTAATATTATTAGAATTTTGGGATATTATTAATATTATTAGAATCTTGGGATATTATTAATATTATTAGAATCTTTGGATATTTAATTACTGACCTATGGATTGAATAATGACGTTCTTTTACGAATCGTGTATATAATTTTAACATACTACTGGCCAATTTGTACTAATAATTTGAATCCACAATTATTTACAAAGTAACAACAATTACTTCCAATCATTAAATTACCATTAATTTATTTACTTATGAACATATAATTTATGTACTAATTTATGTATTTGATCAAGTTGTCAAATTCATCAGTATCATGATACTTATGAGCGTTAGTGTATGTAGAAGCGAGACAGAAAAAGGCGTAAAGGCGAAGAAAATTCTGCGAGTCGTACGTGATCGAAAAAGGAAGCGTTAAAGCTCATAGCGCGCTGTTTTCTCTGCGACTTCTCGTTCCTTTTCCCGAACCTTTGCTCCTGTGTCTCTTTTTTCCTCGTTCTCCACACCGAACCCTCCGTCATCCGCGCTAAGAGTCTTGCCGAACATCAAAGGGCTTCGTCTGATAAAACAGACACGATGTACCAAAGGCAAACCGCTGGAGCCCTCGGTTTGCGAAAGGTCCTGATTCAAATCGGCCTCGACGTGTCGGTATAATTATTTCGTTTCTCTCTTTCGACTGCGCCAAGTGATTTTATCCAACGTAACCGACCGATCTCGAAACCGAACTGACTGTTTAACACCGGAACTATCAAAGTGGTAAAAATAACCTCTTAAGTCGTAAAATGCATCGAATTAGGCGTCCAAGAGAGGCGAAATTGTTTTACTAGCATTCTTAGGAAAAATGTACACACCTGGACACCACGCGCGAAAGTCCAGAAATTCTATTATTTAATATGATACTCTACTTACTGGATAATTTGACTTACCAATTATGATTCATTCGGAGATACCAAAAACAGTCTTAGTAATATGTATAAAGTCGGATCTCTTACCTGAAACAGAAAAAAAATTGATAATTAGAATTAGTTTTAAGCGTGCCGATTAATGCTGCAAACTTATGGGAAATGAGTATTATAAAATACTTTTCAGCACTAAATGTTATTAAGAATTCACGAAACAAAGGTAAAAATCGTATTAAAATTGCTAATTATATTAAATTCATTGTATGGAATACGCGAGAATGTCACGAATAAGCAAGATTTACCATACGACAATTAAACTAACGATCTTAAAAAAACGATTTGTAAATAACTACTGTGGGAATGGTGAGTCTTAAGTGAATGGTTAGTGTGGAGAGTTAGAGATGTACGGGAGAGGTACGAGAGGACGAATGTTCGGGATAGTACGACAGAGATGCGAGAGAAGAATTTTTGGGATAGTACGATAATGGGATGGAAGAAGAGTGTTTTGGGACAGTACGACAAAGGTGTGAGAGAAATGTGAAAAGGTGTGAGAATGAAAAGTGTTTGGGGACAGTACGATAGATGTGAGAATGAAGAATGTTTTGGGACAGTACGACTAAGGTGTGAGAAAAGAGTGCTTGGGGATAGTACGATAGATGTGCGAGAGAAAAATGTTTGGGATAGTGCGACAAAGGTGTGAGAGAAATGTGAAAAGGTGTGAGAATGAAAAGTGTTTGGGGACAGTACGATAAATGTGAGAATGAAGAATGTTTTGGGACAGTACGACAAAGGTGTGAGAAAAGAGTGTTTTGGAATAGTATGATAGAAAAATGTTTGGAATAATAAGATAGAGATGCGAGAGAAGAATGTTTGGGATAGTGCGATAATGGGATGAAAGAAGAGTGTTTTGGGACAGTACGACAAAGGTGTGAGAAAAGAGTGTTTTGGAATAGTATGATAGAAAAATGTTTGGAATAATAAGATAGAGATGCGAGAGAAGAATGTTTTGGGACAGTACGACAAAGGTGTGAGAAAAGAGTGTTTGGGGACAGTGCGATAGAAGAATGTTTGGAACAATACCATAGAGGTATAAGAGGAGAGTATTTGGGGATAGTGCGATAGATGTGCGAGAGAAGAATGTTTTGGGACAGTACGATAGAGGCGAGAGAAGAATGTTTTGGGACAGTATGATAGAGGTGAGAAAAGAGTGTTTTGGGACAGTATGATAGATGTGAGAATGAAGAGTGTTTAGGGATAGTACGATAGATGTGAGAAAAGAGTGTTTTGGGACAGTACGATAGAGGTGCAAGAGAAGAATGTTGGGATAGTACAATACAGGTGTGAGAAAAGAGTGTTCTGAGACAGTGTGATAGAGGTGCGAGAGAAGAATGTTTGGAATAATACGCCAAAGGTGTGAAAAAAGAGTCTAAGGACAATACGATAGATGTGAGAATGAAGAATGTTTAGGAACAGTACAATAGAGACGCGGGAGAAGAGTGTTTAGGACAATACGATAGAGGCGTGAGAGAAGAGTGTTTGGGGATAGTAGTGAGAGAGATGGGAGAAAAGAATGTTTGGGTCAGTACGACAAAGGTGTGAGAAAAGTGTTTTGGGACAGTACGACAGAGGTGAGAATGAAGAGTGTTTGGGATAGTACGATAGAGGAACGAAAGAAGAGTGTTTTGGGACAGTACAATAAAGGTGTGAGAAAAGAATGTTTAGGGACAGCACGACAAAGGTGTGAGGAAATAGTGTTTCGGGACAGTGCGATAGAGGCGTGAGAGAAGAGTGTTTAGGGCCAGTAAGATAGATATAAGAATAAAGAGTGTTTAGAGGTCTGAGAAAAGAGTGTTTAGGGCCAGTAAGATAAATATAAAAATAAAGAGTGTTTGTCGATAGTGCGATAGAGGTACAAAAGGAGAGTCTTTAGACCAAGAGATCGAGATCCACGCGAAAGAAGAGTATTAGGAGCGTGTTACCAAATACATTCTGAGAATATCTAGTCAGAAGAAAAAAAAAATCGAGAAATGGAAAGAGAGAGAATATCCGAATACATGGCCAAAGAAAATCCGCGTGTGGGTCAGTCTATGATACAGACTCTGAGATTAAGAATCCAGAGAATTAAGTATCATTTGGTATCATATCAAAAGTTATCTACAATGTTACCCGAAGTCATTAAAATTTGCATCAACCCGCTACAAATATCTTACTTCAACGTATTTTCCATCTCCAAACGAACAGCGATAATAACTTCAAACACCGACACAAAAATTCTTAACTTAAAATAAAAATTCCACAGTCATAAAATATATAAAACACCATCTTACATGGAGAGCTTAATTATTTTCCCACCCAACATTCCATGCACTATTTCATCGAATTCTCGGTCGAAATAAAAACTCTATCTCGCAGCCCGTTTCGACAACGATCCGTCGCAAGCCGCATCCCGCTTTTGCTCAGCCGATAATCCCGATCGAAAGTAGATGATGAACAGCGTTCCCTCGATTGCTTTTTTACACGGCCGGCGTAGTTCGCCGATATAGAATCCAGGATTAAATCAATGTAGCGTGCATGCGATATGAGCCCATCGAAACGTGTGTAATGCGTTCATGAACATCGCCAACACGACGCGGATCCCGGAGATTTCGAAATTTGTTTTGTCGGCCCGCTGCTCCGGGAATATGGTACACGGAACGGTGGCCGCGATAATGGAAACGGAATTACACCAAGCTATTTTATTTTCATTCGGTACGCTAAAAGCTCGTTAACTTGTTTTTATCGCTATTATTATTGCTATTTGTCGTTGAGTTAGAAGCAGGGTTCGCGCTTTGATCGAGGAGAAATCTGTTACGTTGGACATTTATCGCGGGAGAATTTGAAATTTTTTTCCTGGCTCTCAGTGTTCATACGCGTTGTTACGAGAAAATATAATGGAAGGGAGAGAGGTATCTCGCGTTTAACAGGATTTACGAGAGCTCAGATAAAGATGACTTTTTATAGGCAATAAAACAAAGGATGCGTCTCTGCGAGCTGTTATTTTAAAATTGTGCTCTGATACGTCTGAGAAATCGTGGCGAAATTGTAGCACGCGTTTGAATAGTTTCCGAGGAGTGTGGATGATTTCGTAAAGGGTTTGTTGTTATTGGATCGAGAATTGTTGTAATTTTTATTGAAAATATTCTGAGCTGTGTTGTGCTGTTATAAATTTTTTAATAAAATTTATATGCAATTTTTGTATTTGATTGAACATTCTTATATATTTTATATAATTGTAAATTTTTAAGTAAAATTTATATTCAATTTAGCATTCTCATATATTTTGTATAATTGTAAATTTTGAAATAAAATTTATATTCAATTTAGCATTCTCATATATTTTGTATAATTGTAAATTTTTAAATAAAATTTATATTCAATTGAATACTAAATGTTTAATTCGTGTTAGTAACTTAGTATTGAATTATTTTTAATTTATTTTATTGAATCCAGCTAGAATTGTTGTGATATTCATTGAATATTGTTATCTATTTTGTACGATTATAAATTTTTAAATAAAATTTATATCCAATTTAATATTCAATTGAGCATTGTCATATATTTTATATAATTGTAAATTTTTAAATAAAATTTATATTCAATCGAGTACTGAACGTTTAATTCATACGAGTAATTTTTAATTTTTAATTTAAAAATTTGTAATTGTGTAAAATAGATGAGTAGCAATTGTAGCTCGATTCAATAAAATAAATTAAAAATAAGCGAATGCTCAATTGAATACAAAATTACTAGTATGAATTAAACGCTTAATATTGAATCGAATTTAAATTTTATTTAGAAATTTATAATTGCATAAAATAAATGACAATATTCTGTGAATATTAAACATGAAAAATATTCCATTCAAAATGTTTCTGATATTTCAATAAATATTTAACACTAGAATTACCAGCAATTAAGGTATATTTATTTCTACCGAAGAAATCAGAATAAAAATATATATAAAAAAAAAAGAAAAAATACATAACAGAAAATTATAGAAAATCCTTCAAAAGGCACAGTAATTAATTCATAAAAGTCCCCTAAAAAATTACGAATGCCTCGTTTTAATCATTTTGATAGATCCAGTGTTAAAAAATCATTTTAATCTCTCAGAAAAAAAGAAAAAAAAAATATACGTTCCAATGGAGACAAACATTTATCTACACTTTTAACAGAAACCCATAGAAAATCTTCTAAAATTCTCTAAAATCCTCTAAAAAATTACGAATGCCTCGTTCTAACCATTTTGGTAAATCAAGTGTTAAAAAATAATTCTAGTCTCTCAAAAAAAAAGGAAATAATTAACAAAAACAACGATTTATCATATAAAGAGAAAAATTAAAGCTTTCAAAGATTTCGATCGTACCACGTTAATTGAACAGCCTTACAACGCGTTATTAATTACGTAATATTAATTTCGATTCACGAATAACGAACAACTGAAACGCGATTTCCAGATACGCTCGATAAATTCTCAGCCTCTCCAGATTTATAAATACACGGTGCACAACGGATGCTGTGTTATTTAATATTTATGCAAATTACGATGCAACAGGCCGATCGGACGCCGGCAAATATTACGATTCAATCTGAAACGTTACCGTACGCAAATTTGGTTACAGACATTTTTAGCACTCGTTAATATTCGTTCGAATTAGCGCTTGATTTTTCAATCAGAACCAATGGTTCGATAAATATTCATGAAACTGTGGCTAAAACGTACCGAATAGTCTTAAAAAATACAAGCTGTCTCAAAAAGTCTCTTCCTGAGACAATTCTAAGCAACTTTTTCCTTCGCGAAAATGTCAGATTCTTCTTCGTTAACGAGTTATTAAAGAAAAACACCGACCAGTCACAGAAAATCATAGAAAATCCTCTAAAATTCTCTAAAATTCTCTAATTTTACTAAATTAAACTATTCGAGTAGGGCTTCGACGAACAAGTCAGAATGTATCGAAGAAACTGTCGACGAGTATTGAATAAAAGATACATATCAAATAAATAAGTTTCGAGTTTCAACATTCGTTCACAGTTTCACAGAAAAAAAATAATAATAATACCTTATAGTTCATTAATGGGTTTTAATAAAATGTGTTATACAAAAATACCACTTTTGCACGATTTTACAATTTTCCTCTTAAACCCATCCCTAGTTTTCGATCAAATGTTTCCCAACTCGTATCGTAGCATACAATTTGAAGGAAAGTTGACTAAAATCATGTGAGATGGTTCTAAAGCAACTTTTTCCTTTGCGAAAATGTCAAATTCGGCTTCGTTAACCCTCTGTAGCCCGAATTTTGTCTGCTTATTGGAGAAAAGATTACGATTGATTACAGTTTCTCATTTTGATTTGAAAATGTTTTAACTAATAATTACTGTAGATGACCGTGATGCCACTACAGTAATACTGCAGTGATAACTAAAGAAAATTAATTTTTTAAAATATAAATACATCCGTTTGTAACTTTTAAGTCACACGGTCCCATACAGGGTTATTAATATTTACGCAAATTACGATGCAGAGTTATTAACGAAAAACACCGATCAATCGCAGAGCGCGAAACAAACGCATAAGATACAGCTGTATTAACTCCTTAACTTGTGCACTTGCGTTAATTCGAGCGGCGTTGTATTTTATAATCGAGAATTGAAAATAACAACGTGAAAGCTAAGAAAAAAAATCGTTTTATCGACATTGATCATTTACATAGGACTCTAAGCTGTAACACTTATTTATAATAAAATAAATTTTACTTAAAATAAATACTGTTGTAAAAGTATAAATCAATTTTTTTATCGATAAAAATATGTTTTTCTCGAAATAGCAATTCGAAAAGAAAGATAAAAAAGTCGAAGTACGTGTAACAATGCAATATTCGGCTCTTTTCTTCCATGTGGATCAAATTTTTTGTTTGCCAAGACAATGTTCTAAAGTGTCTTCTTTTACATAAGAAAAAAAATACAAAATTAATTTTTTTTGGCCAGTTTATTTAAAAAAATCTGTGGCGAGTGCTGAGCGAATCTAAAAAAACTCTCAAATAAAAAACAAAGACCCATATCTGGGGCCTCCACGGGAAGCGACAAAAGTCGTTTTTCACGGATTATTGATGGATTATTGTTATCGATGCGTTTTTCTGATGTTTTTACGATAAGATCAGACAGACATGCGTTGGAAAAATCCAAAAGGTGCGTTGCAAGAATGAATTCCTATGAATTCGTTTGACTTTGGCAGTAAAGTGGCCGCGCAAGATGTGTTAATTCTCCGCGATAAGAATCACAGATTTTCCTGTCAGAGCTTTATTTTCCTCGAACAGAGAAAAACAGTGAAACCGGGAAAAGTCTCTTCCGTCGTTCGACGAACGCAATGTGTCCGCTAACCTAATCACGAGGATTTATTCCGGCTAATAAAACCGGAGATGACTTTGGATAACAAGGTGACCCTTAGTGCGTTAGCCGAACAAGGTCTCCATAAAGCATCCCTTTTTTCTTTCCTCCTTTCTTTTCCTCGCTTATGGACTGTCCATCACCGAGAGTCATCGGGCGAGGACAACCTCGTATTCGTCTATTTGCTAAGAAAGAGGTTCCTGTCCCTGCTGGTTGACCCTAGCCACCAGGGACTGGTATTATTTTCTTAGATTTCAGAGGATTCTCGATAAACGTATCGAGTTCTTCAAGCTTGGATATTTTTTTTTCTTTTTCTTCTTTCTTTTATTAACCCTCTGTTCGCGCCAGCGCTATTAGATTTTAGCCATATGTGGACCCATCCACTTTCGTTTTTCCATTCACAAGCGGTCATAAATCTGGGAGGCCATCGGGCACCTTAGCTCTTCGTACTTTCACTTTGTTTGTTTAGTTTCATCAGCTGCATGCCAGATTTGCCCACATTTGTTTAGTTTAGAATGTTTCAACGGCTTCGGAGCGTCTCCCAAATTTACTACCTGCTGCGGTATTGTTAAGGGGACACGGATTTCCCGCGCGCGTCACTCAAGGGTCTATCGGTACTTGAGAGTGACCGTCGACTTGGAGGCGTAGTTTCGTTAGTTTTGTTTTTGTATACACCAATCGCGTGTTACTCCGAAAATTGTAATTGACCAATCCGTGTCCCTCATCCCCGCCGATGCACCTCTTCCGAGGCATCGTGTGCCTTGTAAATAGTCATAGTTTTTAGAATTCAATAAGCCTTCACGCAACCAACACCGGACTCCACAAGAGGAGTAACTTTGTAAATACATTTGTTAAACATAGAACTTAGTTATTTTGTCTCCCTGCGAAGGGAGTGGTCCTTCGAGTAGTCTTAGTCGGCACATCAGGTGCAAAATCGACCAAACTCGACCGATCGCCAGATCGACCACGAGCATATCAAACACCCTCTATAGCCCGAATTTTGTCCGCTTATTGGAGAAAAAAGTACGATTGATCATAGTTTTTCGCTTTGATTTGGAAAATTATGATTTCCTCGTAATCTCCGAGGAAAATCATGCGTGTCGCCATAGTAGGGTTAAATTTAATTCGAATGAATTTTTTAAATCATTTCTAGCACATTTCAAATTATCGTTATGCATTATTAACACATTTGCATGACGACTTAAATTGCAAGGACTCTCATCACCCGAGTCTATTCGATTGATCGCGTGTAGTTGATCAGATCATTTATAATTCGTCACGATTTAAATATTTCCTATTCTTTATTAACCCTCTGTGGGACCGTGTGACTTAAAAGTTACAAACTAATGTATCTATATTTTAAAAAATTTATTTTATTTAGTTATCACTGCACTATTACTGTACCACGATCCACCTACAGTAATT
The DNA here is from genome assembly GCA_019453375.1 of Ctenoplectra terminalis. Lineage (NCBI taxonomy): Eukaryota > Metazoa > Arthropoda > Insecta > Hymenoptera > Apidae > Ctenoplectra > Ctenoplectra terminalis. Next base: position 16,545 of record SMSQ01023808.1, read on the forward strand.
ATTAGTTAAAACATTTTCAAATCAAAGTGATATTGTAATATTCTTGATATCACCATCTTTTGTTTTTCCTTTTTTACCAGTGTCTACGAAATTAGCATTCGAGTGTTTCGATATCACTTTGATAAAATATTAGGTTGTCCCAAAACTCTCTTTCCTTTTATTAACCCTCTATGGGACCGTGTGACTTAACACTAGAACTACCGAACAAGTCAAAATGACTTGCTCATAATTTCTTATAGAAATTTTAGAAATTTACAATAATGGATTTTTGAGGATTTTCCGCAATTTTTTTGTAAAAAATATGCATAAAGAATTGTTACCCTTGGTATAGGTATTTTTCGAAATACCTATCATTTTGATTTCTTTGGTACAAATAACTCTACTTTAATCGCCGGTAGTTCTAGTGTTAAAAGTTACAAACTGAGGTATCTATATTTTAAAAAATTAATTTTATTTAGTTATCACTGCATTATTAAATCTACGTCTACAGTAATTATTAGTTAAAACATTTTCAAATCAAAGAGATATTGTAATCTATAACACGCGATGGTTTTATAATATTCTTAATATCGCCATCTTTTGTTTTTCCTTTTTTACCAGTGTCTACGAAATTAGCATTTGAGCGTTTCGATATCACTTTGATAAAATATTAGGTTGTTCCAAAAATTTCTTTCCTTTTATTAACCCTCTATGGGACCGTGTGACTTAAAAGTTACAAATTAATACATCTATATTTTAAAAAATGAATTTTATTTAGTTATCACTGTGCTATTAAATTTGACATGCTCTATCAACAGTAATTATTAACCCTTTGCACCCGAAGACTTTTTTAAGTTTCAAAGGGCTATTGCGAGAACTAGAAGTGTTCTTTTTGAAAGAAAAAAAGATTTCTTATTTATTTGGTTAATTTACTTTTATTTTAAGATAGATGAAGCGTTTTAAAGCGATAAAAATGAATCTCTGAAGAAAATTATGCATAGCCGAGTGCGAAGGGTTAATTTAAAAATTTTCAAATCAAAGTGAAAAACTGTAATCAATCGTAGTTTTTTCTCCAATAAGCAGACAAAATTCAGGCTATAGAGGGTTAATTCTAACTGGATATAATATATATTAATAAACTAATATTGTATATTATATATATTAATAAAATTGTCAGCGCAAATATTTTTATTCAACGCTATGGTACGATCGTCGACGGATTATTCCGCGTTCGGTGATACACAGAAGATATTACTCGCGGAATATTCGCTTCCCGATGCAAATGGGTCAAAAAGCTAGGAATAATTTCCAATTTTGTAAGGAGATCGGTTCAACCGAAGAAAAGTTTGATTTTTCGCCGTTGAACGACTAAATTACCTCTGTGTATAAACACCAGTCAGCGATGGAGAGAAGGAAAGCAGCCATGAAGATAAAATAGCGTACAAAGTAACAATACAGAGCTTAATACGTAACAAATTTTCTTCCTCCAGATACGAAGATGCATAAAATACTAAGATATAAAGGTTTCATACGTTAATTCGTATCGTAAACTGTAAGAAATTCACGGAACGCGCGGAAAATCGTCTCGAGTTGCTGGCTCGAACCGCAGAGAGTTAATAAATGTACATTTTCTGACCACTTCACCTCTGGATGAAACAAATTAACAATAGTATTCAAGGATGTAACTTAATTCTTTCTCATACGTTTCTGTACCGACGGTAATTAAAAATTCTAATGGAGAACATGAACCTGGAAACAGTGAAATTAGTATCTCGCGAGTACAGAGAAGCGTATCGAGGCATCACGCTATTTTTCTCGTTACAAATTGTCTGCAATTAGAACACGTATTTTATGTTTCCTCGCGATTGTGGCTTGTTATCGTTAGGCTAAGAATAATGATACTTTAATTGATCTCTGGTGTATCTGTTGAATTATTTGTGGCTTCCAGACGGGAATAGAATTTAACTACAAGAAGTGGATTATGTATTTTAGGATTGAAAAGGTGGGAACAATACTGGGATAAGAATCGTTAACCGGGATGATATTTTGTTCGAAATTTATGTTTGTCTCCGTTGTGAATTTTATTTTGAATTTTATTATTGAACGAATTTGTGTATTTATATTGGAAAAAAAATATTTAAAAAAATTTGCTTATGTTTTAGAAAATGTATTTATATTTGCAAAACTTGATTATTATTTAAAAAAAAGTGAATTTATATTTTAAAAAAGCGTATTAATATTAAAAAAAAAGTGTATTTATATTAAGAAAAAGTATTTATATTTAAGTAATGTGTATTTATATTTTAAAAAAGATGTACTTATATTTAAATAAAGTAAATATAAATTTATATTTAAATAAAGTATTATATTTTTAAAAAGTATTATATAAAGTATTATATTTTTAAAAAAGATGTATTTATATTTAAATAAAGTGTATTTATATTTTTAACAAAGTGTATTTATATTAAAAAAAATGTATTTATATTAAAAAAAATTTACTTATATTAAAAAAAATGTATTTATATTTAAATAAAATGTATTTATATTTTAAAAATGTGTATTTATATTTTAAAAAATGTATTTATATTTAAATAAAGTGTATTTGTGTTTTAAAAATGTGTATTTTTATTTTTGAAAATATATTTATATTAAAAAAGATGTATTTACGTTAAAAAAGTGTATTTATATTTAAAAAAAATGTATTTATATTAAGAAAAGTGTATTTATATTAAAAAAAAATATATTTATATTTTTAAAAATTATTTACACCTAATAAAAGTGTATTTATATTTAAAAAAATATATTTACACTTAAAAAAAATTTATTTTATTTAGTTATCATTGCACTATTAAATTTTGTATCTATAGCAATTATTGCTTAAAAAATTTCCAAACAAAAATAACAAACTGTAGTCAATAGCAATTTTTTTTTCTCCGATAAACAAAACAAAATTCAGACTACAGATGTCAAAACAAGATGTCAATTTAAGTCAAATTAAAATCACATATTTTATTAAATATTAACAATAAATTGTTATAAAAAGTAGAACCCATATGCACCTATAAATGAAGTATCCCGGATAACTTTGCTAACAGTATACTATTAAAATGCATTTTACGACGAGAAACCATTAAGTAATAAAATCGAAGTTAATATTCGCCCGTGGATGTTAATCAATATCTATGGTAATACTAGCTGCAGAAACACTATTATGGAACGCAATATCGGCACGTGATACCAACTAAAAATATTCCGTTCTTCCGTAACAGGTAACGATATTCGACGCGTTAAGAATGAAATTCATAAATGAATCGAACTACCGTGAAACGGAAAATCTGTATAACATAAACTACAGCGTGAATAATACAAATTGCACGGTAATAACGGCTGCGGCAATTAAACGATTAACAAAGGTAATGAGTGGAAATACATCGGGGTCAGTGCGTCTCTGTGAATTTTTGACGAACCAACGACTTCCACACGTTCACGCATGGGGAATAACCGTAATCGCGCTACGGGAGCACTTCCATAATTCAGTAAATACCAAATTTCCTGTTATTGATCAGTACTCCGCATAATTTTCTACAGAAAGTATACGAGACGCATCGGTAAATATTGGAGGATTTAAAAAAATGTTTTGCTTGGATTTTTTTATATGCTTCTTCTGTTGTTAAGGTAGAGTGGTATAAAAATTAGCTGGGAAAATATTTTATATAATTTTATTATTCCTTGGCAATTTTTAATTTTTACACAATAAAAATGCAATCTTTATCGTTTTACTTCGATTCTTATAAATAAGATGGCTCTTAGTAATTTCTGGTTTGTTTCAAGATTTAAGAAAAGTTTTGGTTGGATTGTGGTAGAAAAATTAGCTAGAAAAATATTTTATATAATTTTATTATTTCTTGGCAATTTTTGAGTTTCCAATGACAGTGAATCCTTAATTTTCTATCCAATAAAAATGCAATCCTTATCGTTTTGCTTCGATTCTTATAAATAAGATGGGCCCTTAGTAATTTCTGGCTAAAAATTAGCTAGAAAAATAGCTCTTCAATTTTTATTATTTCTTGGCAATTTTTAAGTTTCCAATAACAACGAATCCTTAATTTTCTTATAAATAAGATAGGTCCTTAATAATTTCTGATCTGTTCCAAGATTGAAAAAAAGTTCTATTGTCTTAACATTATTTTTATTTTAAATTTAGCTAAGTTTTACTTTGATTTCTATAAACAAGATGAGCCCATACTAATTCCTAGTTTATTCTACGATAGGAAAAAACCTTTGCTTCCATTTGTTTACCTATTTCTTCTGTTATTAAGGTAGAGTGGTATAAAAATTACCTAAAAAAAATAGTTCTTAAATTTTTATTATTTCTTGGTAATCTTTAAGTTTCCAATAACAACGAATCCTTAATTTTCTTATAAATAAGATAGGTCCTTAATAATTTCTGATCTGTTCCAAGATTGAAAAAAAATTCTATTGTCTTAACGTTATTTTTATTCTAAATTTAGCTAAGTTTTACTTTAATTTTTACAAATAACATCGGCCCTTACTAATTCTTGCTTTGTTTTAAGATTGAAAAAAAGTTTGTTATTTCAACGTTACTCTTATTTTAAATTTAGCTAAGTTTTACTTTGATTTCTATAAATAAGATGTGCCCTTACTAATTCCTGCTTTGTTCCAAAATTGAAAAAAAAAATTTGTTATTTCAACGTTACTCTTATTTTAAATTTAGCTACCTTTTACTTTCATTTCTATAAATAAGATGGGTCCTTACTAATTCCTAGTTTATTCCACTCTAAAAAAAAACCTTTGCTAGCATTTTTACCCATCTCCTCTATTATCAATCTAAAATCTTCCAAAAATCATCTAAAAAAAAAAAATAGTTTCTACTAAACTCTCCCTCCAGTCATGTAACAACAACGACAACGAACTTCCACCCATCACAAACTAAACTCATCATCCCCAATTCCCCCTAACCAATTCAAAACAAAATCTCTATTTAAATAACTAGAATTTAATATTGGAAAGCAGAATTATAAATATTAATATATATGTGTATTTATAATTTTGATATTGTTTAATATTATAATTACAATATTATAATTTTGATATTTTTTAATATTGTAATTATAATATTATAATTTCAACATTTTTTAATATTATAATTTTGATATCTTTTAATATTGTAATCATAATATTATAATTTTTATATTTTTTTATACTATAATTCTAATATTATAATTCTTATATTTTCTAATACTATAATTCTAATATTATAATTTATAATTTTAATGACTATAAAAATCAATAAAAAAATACAAAATCCATACCAACGAATCGTTTCGAGAACCCAACCCAAGACTCTCCTTTCCTCCTTCCACCCCTTATTCCTCGATTCACGTTCACAAGGACTAACCGAAACACATACAAGCGCATACGGTTGCAAGTAAGATGTCCAAGCGATATTTAGGGGCGCGTTTGAGGCACCGCGGCCAGGGTGTTTAACGTAAAATACGAAGCACACGGGATCCCCAAGAGAGCGCGTGTGTGTCGTACATTTCAAGCAGGAATCCCTTGATACCGCTCCGCTCGGAACACGAGACAATCGTGCGAAACAGCCGCGGCTCCAGGTGCGCGGCCACCTGCTGCTGACGCGAGCCACCTTCGAAATTCGCAGAGCGATTTGCAAGACAGACGAAACATTGCCGGCCGGAAGCGGACGAACGGGGGGTTGGTAGAGAGAACGCCGCTATTTCCGGCCGCGCCACGGTTGTTTCAGAACGCGGACCCTCTGCTTTGTTCGGTCTGAACGATCGTTTTGGAGGAAAAGAGGCGCGGCTTGGATTTGTTAGAAGGAGCAACGGAAATGAACCACGAGACTCGTAGTGGAACATGGGTCGCGGCGTTGGTAGAAAATGGTATTGACAGATGTTTAGGTGTTGGCGATTAAGCCAACCTTGAAGTCTGTAAGTTGGCGAAGGTATTTTAGATTTTGTACAGGCGTAGTTGAATAGGTTGTTTTAGCTTAAACGCTGTCAGCTATGTTTCGTTATATGTAGCGTTGAAGCAACGAATAGCTGAGGTGGTAATAAAAATACAAGATCCAAGGAGAATGAATGTTTATTCATAGTCGGTATAGAAAGATACGAAGAATTCTTAAAAGTGTACCAATGCGAATTTATAGAATTTACTTCAGAAATTGGGAACAAGTGATTTTTACCACTTTGGTAGTCTTAGTATTAATTGCCACATTTATTTTAGTATTGAGAACGAAAATGTGGTGCAAAACAACACAAATGGAACCAATGCGAATTTATAAAATTGATTTGAGAAATTGGAAACAAGTCATTATTATTAACACTTCGATAGNTCACTGTGGCTCTTAGGCCCAACGACCACCAAGGCAACGGTGGTAGTATTAATTTTGGTTCCTTGCGTCGCGTTTTAAGGTGTTTCGACTTTTCAGCTGATCGTGCGAAACAGAGAGAATTATTTTTAAATTCTTGCGGAATTAAAAGAATTTTTCAGCTGGTTATTCCAAGCTTCGAACGAATTTAATCTCAATACTTAAGATCAATGATTCTCGGTAGAGAATAATAAACGACACGTGAAAATGAATTCCTCTTAGAGATAATAAATTCAACTTTGAAGAGAACGAAAGGTTCTTCTATTTCAAAAATTATTTTCCGTCTTCTCCAGAAATTTCTTCATTTCCCAGATTATTTTCCCAGCGTTTCTATAATAAACTAATAACTGTAGTCTGCCAATAAAGATAATAAATATATTCAGAAGCTCCGATTTACGTCGTTCCACCGTTCTGTCGAAAGTTACTCGAGCAAAGCGTTCGTTTATATTAACCTTTTCGCTCTTTGATTGGTCGCTGCTTTTTGTTAATAACTCGTCAACGAAG
>SMSQ01023808.1:30461-42464 GCA_019453375.1 Ctenoplectra terminalis
AATTCGCTTCGATATTTTTGCAGCCTCGTTCCGAAATGAAACGAATAACAGCCGCGGAAAGAAAACTATTCTACGATTAAAATGGTCGATTATACAGATTCCACGAAACTGATTGAAACTTTAAAAAAAAAAAAGTTACTCCGTGCAATCGTACGTAAATTTTCTTTACTCGAAACTGAAAAGAAGGAGACAACTAGAATTAAAACGTCTAATTATACAAATTCCACGAGACTAATTGAACGAAATTTCACTTGGCGAGGAACATGAATTCGAAGACGATCGACGGTACCTTTCTCTCGGTGAAAGCTGAACACCAGATGTCCTACCTAGCTCGGTCGCAATCTACTTCGAATGCGTCCCCACGAATTCACATGCGGACGTGCTTCATGCAAATGTCTTTCTTATCCGTGGTATCCGCGAAAGAAGAGGCTGTGCGCCGCGGCGTTCATTAAAGTTATTAGTTTTGCAAGACTCGGCTCGGTCGTTCCGGTATTCTCAAAGGGTTGCGGCGCGCGCGTTTCGTGAATATTTCATGCGGATAGCGGTCTAGAAAAACCGATTTAACCACATATCAAAGGAGACTAGCTTGGGAATCGGTACGCCTTCGCGTTCACCGCCAACACGGCCTGACTTTTCTGGGATTCGAACGGCGAGGCGAAATTTGCGACTGGCTGCATGGAGAAATTGAAGATTCAACGATAACCTGGGTCGATTCGTGTCTTGTGCAAGCATAAATTATGGATTCGAGGGAACCGTGTTTCTAGGTGATTTCAAAAGTATTAGAAACCTGTGGTATTTCACGACGAATAAGAATTGAATCCGTTTTACTTCAGCGTTAGACTCCGATGTTTAGTAGTTCGTTACCGTAGGAGTGTTGGGTTGGTCCTGGTAAAGTATTTGAACGATCAATTCAGTTTGTGAAAAATATCTTTATTGCTGATTCTTGCGATTTTTATTTATCTCGACGGGCAACTCGATGAGACCTCGTTTCCAATTGCTTCGGCCTTTAGCCGGAAAATAATATAAAAGTGCCGAGGAAACATAGTTTTTTTTAGTTTTCAAGTCAACCGCTGTAAATGTACTTCAATATACTATTCCTACAATAATATTATATACAGTAGTAGCGTATCATGTTAGCAATTAATAAATTATATCGTTACAATTCGAACAGGCCTTATAATTTCACGGAAAACGTGAAAAATACTGAAAATTTGTATCGATCCTAACTCGATGCCCAAAAACTGTAGAAGATTTCTATTTTTTTTCCGACCGTAACATCGTTAAAAAGCCAAACATATGACATCAAAACGAACACCCTATTCTACGCTCCCCAAATACCGCTCCGCCCCATCGACTGGATCCCCAAACGCGACACCTTTCGAAACTTGAACAATCAAGACACTTGAAGCGCCCTCGAAACACCACCCTTAACTCGGAGAACTCAACAGCGACAATATTACAAAAGCTCGATACGAGCACGCGCGTGCATCGTGGCGCAAGGGCGAGCGTAACGATCGCGTAATCAGTATTAAACAGCGGCAATAATTTCTCCTCTGGTCTCGCTTATTATCGCGAGGCTGGCCGGCCGATTGTCAAGAAGAATAACGAGCTTCCCCCGGCGGCGTGCGGCAAGAGGAATAGAGAAAGTGGAAACAGAGAGACAGAAATGGCTGCCAGTTTCCGAGAGAGGCCGTTCCACGGAAGTTCGACGTCGCTCGTCCCAGCGGAACCGAGGCTTCTTTCAATGAATGTTAAATTGCCCACCGTATCCCACCGACGGCCATTTCCATTTGGGGCCAGCGACGGCGGCCGCGAGGACTTTACCGGTGGCTGCGGCACACACAGATGTCAACCGGACCTGTCGCCGGCCGGCTAACGTATAGCGCCGTCACATGCAACCTGCCGACGTCTCCGCAACATGTAAATTTTCCGCGGCGACGTACGCGTAACTTTAACTGCCGGAGACTACGGGACACGAGGATGGATGCGAGTTTATGGCGCGATCGGGTTCGGATAGACGGTTGATTGTTGCACTCCTGCGTCGGGGTATATGGAAGAATGTCGTTCGGAATGAAAGAAAAATTGGATCGACTGTTTTTAGTACTGGGGGAGTCGATTGTGGGTTGATGGGTGTTGGTAGGTTGGTGTATGGGGGAAAATTGCGGTGCTGTTCATTGATTGATTTATTATTGGTAATTGTAGAATGATATTGTTGTGTTGTCATATGGAACTGTGAGGTCAATTTTAAGGATTTTTAATTCTCACAGTGCTTTTCATATCTTAATTTATTATTGGTAATTATAGAATGACACTGTGAGGTCAATTTTAAAGATTTTTAATTCTCACAGTGCTTTTCATATCTTAATTTATTATTGGTAATTATAGAATGACACTGTGAGGTCAATTTTAAAGATTTTTAATTCTCACAGTGCTCTTCATTGCTTAATTTATTATTGGTAATCCTAGAATGACACTGTGAGGTCAATATTAAAGATTTTTAATTCTCACAGTGCTTTTCATATCTTAATTTATTATTGGTAATTATAGAATGACACTGTGATGTCAATTTTAAAGATTTTTAATTCTCACAGTGGTCTTCACCGCTTAATTTATTATTGGTAATCCTAGAATGACACTGTGATGTCAATTTTAAAGATTTTTAATTCTCACAGTGGTCTTCATTACTTAATTTATTATTGGTAATTTTAGAATGATACTGTTGTATTCTCATATGACACTGTGCGGTCGCCAGGGACCCCAAAGCTTCATAATTACTTTTTAGAAGGTTTGAATGGTGAATTTTAAGCGAGTGTTTAGTTTAGAACGTGCGATGTATGAATGAAGAATATTTGAGATAGTACGACAGAGGTGAGTGAAGAATCTTTGGAACAATACGATAGAGGTGTGCGAGAAGAGTGTTTTGGAACAGTATGACAGAGGAGAGTGTCTGGACTGATGGAGATTATCGTGTAACTGAATATTTTCTGAGAATGTTTAGACAGAGTTTTTGAAAATATTTGATATAAAATGAAATAAGAATACAGCTAACTGACATTGCATAATGACGAACAAAATTAATTGTGTTTTTAAATGAACAGTAATAATAATTTCACACTCCAATATATATATATATTTTTGAATTTTGAATTTCTAATAAAGAAATTTTAAAGGATGGACCTGGAAGATAAATAAAAGTTGAAAGAAAATAAATTGAATTTTCTATTTTCAAAATATAATAAATATAGAAATACGGTATAACATATAAATAAAATAAAATCGTTTCCAGATTTAAATTCTGACCGATTTTTATTCCATTATTTTGTAATATGTTGTCTCGTGGAAACATTTATTGGTTTGTTTCGGTTTATTGGGTATTTTAACGCTGGCTATTACTTTTCATTTCCACGTGACGTTTTTATGACTAAATTAATGTTTTGGAAAAGTTTAACAACTCAATTAATATTTACGATTCGTCGCGATGTATGTTCATTTATATAATATAAAAAAAAAGCTGGGAAATATCGTATGCGCTGTACGAACCATAAAAATGAACAAAAATATATATTTCATATTTAATCTCTTTTTTTCCATTTAATCGACAATTGAAGGAATTAAAAATAGATTTTCTTGTTACGTTACCAGAAAACGAAACCCTGCGTATTTTATAACAATTTGTTAGTGAAATAAATGAACGTTACAATACCGAAAAAGTAGAAAACAATCTGTCAGTACAGCCATTACATCGGTAGGTCTGTGCGCGCAACATTTTCTTATTTCAAAGTCCACGTTTTAATTCGTTACGAAACATATTTTTATTCGTTTCACGAGAAAGGCCCTAATTCCAAACAAAGTAGCAAAATGTCGCGAATAAATAAAGAAAATGAAAGTCGAGATGAATTATTGTTCGGCGAAAATGAACATTGCGACAATACCAAAATAATAGGAAAGCACAGGAAACTTTAAGGGCTGTTTTCATCCTGAAAAACCAAATATCAGCGTCCACAAGCTAGCTAAATTTCAAATCTTTTTGAAACGTCCCTTTTAATGCATCTCTATATAGCGCAGGAAAATAGGAAAAGAGCAGTTCTCACCCTGAAAAACCAAATATCAGCGTTCACAAGCTAGCTAAGTTTCAAATCTTTTCGAAACGTCCCTTTTAATGCATCTCTATATAGCGCAAGAAAATAGGAAAAGAGCAGTTCTCACCCTGAAAAACCAAATATCAGCGTTCACAAGCTAGCTAAGTTTCAAATCTTTTCGAAACGTCCCTTTTAATGCATCTCTACATAGCGCAGGAAAATAGGAAAAGAGCTGTCTTCACCCTGGAAAACCGAATATCAGCAGATAAACAAAAATAGCGCGATTTCAAATTGTTTTCAATCTTCTGATTACCATACGTCCCTTCTAATGCATCTCTATATAGCCGCTGAAAATAGGAAAAGAGCTGTTTTCATTCTGAAAAACTGAATATCCGCGTCCACAAGCTATCTAAGATTCAAATCTTATCGAAACGTCCCTTCTAATGCATCTCTATATAGCCGCGGAAAATTCGAAAAGAGCTGTTTTCACCCTGAAAAACCGAATATCAACAGATAAAAAAAATAGCGCGATTTCAAATTTTTTTCAATCTTCCGATTACCGAACGTCCCTTCCAATGCATCTCTATATAGCGCAGTAAAATAGGAAAAGAGCTATTACCGAACGTCCCTCGTTAGATTCGAGCTTCTCTGAACCAGCGAACTTCCAAATATTTTTCAATCTTCCAATTACCGAACATCCCTCATCACTCCTACTCAATATTAAATCTCAACCGAATCGCGTTCAATAAAACATTAAAAATCCGAAAGAACAATGGCGCGAAACCGCGCGAGATGTTATCGCAACAAATACAGAGAGCGTCGCTTTCATCCGGCCGCCTCTTGAAACATCGTCTGAAACTTGTCGCCGTCTTCCGTGTACATTACGCGGGACGGTTCTGAAAGCAGATTTAAAAGTGCACTTGGCGAGTTTCGTGCTCTTGAGTGCGCGAATACCTCGGGGCGATTATGAAAGGCGCAGGAACGACACCGGGGCAAGATTTTAAAGTGCAGGATACACTTACGTCTCTGGACCACGCTCGGGGATGAAGCCGGCCTGCGCGAGGGTGCGCCGAGCAACAGGTTGCAAGCGGAATTCGCGGATGTCAACCGAGAGAAGACAGGGCAGAGTGGCTCAAGGCGATCTGTATTGATCCCCTTATGAGTACTTAAATTACAAGCGTATCCTTTCGATTTTTCCGCTCGTTTACACGCTTTTTTTTTTTGTTTTTTTTTTTGTTTGGTATCGTGTTTGGAGTGTGTTTGGTAGCTGGTTGAAGGCGATCCGGGGGTGGAAATTAAATCGAAACATGCTTTTGCTTTCAGCGTTTGGAAAAGGGAGGGTGAGAGGCGCTGAATGGAATCTTGTTTGGGATTTTTGGAGATGAGATTGGAATTGGATGCCTGTTTCGGGGGGAATTTTGGATGCGAGTTGTTTTAGGATTGTTGGTGATTGGAATATTGTTGGGAGTATTGTGTTTAATTTTGGGACTGTTTGGAAATTGTTCGATGTGGGGTTCCTTTTTTTTTAATTTGAGTTTTGGTGACTGGATTTTTGGAAATATCTTGGAATCTTGGAATGGTGGAAATAGTGGCGGTGATGTGTGAATGATTTGTTTTAGAAATTATCTTGTTAATTCTAAATTTTTGGATTGTTATTAGATTATTATTTAGATTGTTATTTAAATTGTTATTTAGATTGCTATTCATTTAGATTGTTATTTAGATTATTATTAAATTATTATTAGAGTGTTATTTAGGCTATTAATAGATTGTTATTTAGATTATTATTAGAGTGTTATTTAGGCTATTATTAGATTATTATTAGATTATTATTTAGATTATTATTAGATTATTATTTAGATTATTATTAGATTATTATTTGGACTATTATTTGATTACTATTAGATTATTATTAGACTATTATTTGGACTATTATTTGATTACTATTAGATTATTATTAGACTATTATTACGTTATTATTTAGACTATTATTAGATTATTATTACATTATTATTTAGACTATTATTTGATTACTGTTGAATTATTATTAGTCTATTATTTTATTATTATTAGATTATTATTAGACGATTATTAAATTATTATTAGACTATTATTAGATTATTATTAGAGTGCTATTTAAATTATTATTCTTAACTCTAAAACTGTGATTACTCCAAAATGATGATCAATTTTTACAATAAGAAATTATTCTTAAAAGACCTCGCCAAAGCAACTAAAATCAGTACCGTCGTCAATCTACTATCATAAAATATATCAACTTTCTCCTGTTATTAAAACCAGTCCAACATACATCAACAGAAATATTTCTCTTCGCGTCTACCATTAACTCAACAGTACTACATTAGCATAATTATTTCCTACCACTTAATAATATTAAGAGAAAAGAAATACAAATATTTTCCTGAATACTTAAATACCTTTCAAACATCTTCCAAAAAGGATTTGCAGATTTATTAAATTAAAATTGAAGGTAAGTTTCTTTGATATGAATTCATCTTTTGAAACGCATTCGCGCTCGATTAGACACGATACGAGTGTTTCTCGGTTCTTTATGCGAATCTCTTGCCCAGCCAGCAAAAGGGAGATTTACCTAGATTCGAAATGTAAACGTATCCTTTACCGCGCCAGAAATCTACTCCTCTTGAATTAACCTAGTTACTTACTCCAAACTGTTGAACTGCCGTGCATTTCGCCTACGTTTTAAATTTAAATCTATTCAATATACCAGGAGTCTTTTAAATGTCTTCTCAGTCGAAAATCAAGAGGGCTGAAAGCTAAAAATCGTAAAAGGCCAATTGAGCTCTCAGAATATATTATGCCGGCATTATGTATATCAGCTTGAATATATCACGGTTTAAGTGAAATTCTAAATATACCGTTGTCTCTGCACTTCTTTTCAGTTTCGAGTAAAGAAAATTTACCTACGATTGCACGGAGTAACTTTTTTTTTTTTTTTAAAGTTTCAATCAGTTTCGTGGAATCTGTATAATCGACCATTTTAATCGCAGAATAGTTTTTTCATTTCGGAACGAGGCTGCAAAAATATCGAAGCGAATTGTTTGGTAAAATTATGAGCTATTTATCCAAGTTCTTTTTTTTTACACGGTTCAAGGCGTTCGCTTCTTTCCAGTTTCGAGTAAAGAAAATTTATGTACGACGATTGCACGGAGCAACTTTTTTTTTAAAGCAGAGATAGAAGCGATATCTATATTTTCCACGGAGCTTTATCTCAACTTTGATATCGTTTTTTTTAATTACGACCGAACGAGCTGTTCTTAAGTCTTCCGCGATGTTTATCGAAATAGACTGGTGAGCTCTTAAGGAGTGATTCTTTTTGTAGCCGTAACATAAATTTTTCTTTATTTTAAATTTGTTAAGTGTCCGACGACTCGCGTTATTTCGAAGCGGTCGTAATAATTTGATCACCCACTGTGGCTCTTAGACCCAACGACCACCAAGGCAACGGTGGTAGTATTAATTTTGGTTCCTTGCGTCGCGTTTTAAGGTGTTTCGACTTTTCAGCTGATCGTGCGAAACAGAGAGAATTATTTTTAAATTCTTGCGGAATTAAAAGAATTTTTCAGCTGGTTATTCCAAGCTTCGAACGAATTTAATCTCAATACTTAAGATCAATGATTCTCGGTAGAGAATAATAAACGACACGTGAAAATGAATTCCTCTTAGAGATAATAAATTCAACTTTGAAGAGAACGAAAGGTTCTTCTATTTCAAAAATTATTTTCCGTCTTCTCCAGAAATTTCTTCATTTCCCAGATTATTTTCCCAGCGTTTCTATAATAAACTAATAACTGTAGTCTGCCAATAAAGATAATAAATATATTCAGAAGCTCCGATTTACGTCGTTCCACCGTTCTGTCGAAAGTTACTCGAGCAAAGCGTTCGTTTATATTAACCTTTTCGCTCTTTGATTGGTCGCTGCTTTTTGTTAATAACTCGTCAACGAAGCCGAATTTGACATTTCGGCGACGGAAAATGTTTCGTCCGGAGACGAACGATCGTTAACACGTTGACTGCCACGGGGGCCACCGGTGACCGGCACTCGACTTGGCTACAGCGCCATGGGGGCCATCGGTGACCGGCAACGCGACCAATAGTAAAATACATAATTAGAGTGAATATCGATACTGATGAATTTTAAAATAATACCACTTTACTATAATGGTTCGAAGAAATTAATGCCGTACGGAACATGCAAAAATAATTTTATTAGTACAAGAAAAACGTACATATTATTTTTTTCATCACGATATACATCGCTTAATAAGAAATTCCTGTTGTCGCCATGGGAAAAACCCCTAAAATGCGCGCGGCAGTCAACGTGTTAAGAGTTCGATAGCCATCCGATAAGCGTGGCCGTCTTTTCCCGAAATTTCTTTATTTCCCAGATTATTCTTCGCAACAATTTGACGAACCGCTGTAAATAAGGAGCCGCCGGTTCCCGGATCCCTGACTTGGACCGTTCGACACCGTTCTAACGAGCGAATTCATTTATTTAAACGAGCGACAAAAACAGGCTCGCCGAACTGCGCTCGCGAGGGGTAGAAGGAGGACTAGTTAATAAAACGATCGAGAGCGGTCTCGTCGAAATTGCACCGCAATTTCCACGATTTGTCGCAAACAATGGCCGACCAGAGGTTAATTACGTAAACAGTGTGCTCCTACGTATTTTTGTAGCGTTGAATTAACACGAGACACGTCGGCCGGAAAGTAACACGACGGAAAAATAACACGACTCATTTGCGTGCCAGCGTTACGCGCGATCATCCCTCGAAAACCGTTTCCACGACGCGTACTATAATAATTCGATTCAATTATATCGTTCAACGGCCTCTCTCCGACTCGTTTCCGGGAAAATCAGGCGAATTTATTTGACCGAAGGTCATTAAACCGAAACTGCTGGCGTGCTCGCGTTTCCATTAAAACTCGCCGGCCGATTCCGCGGATTTATCGTGAAAGGTAAACTCTCTCTCTCTGCCGCGGAGCTCGAGGCTCAATTAATTCGGACTTGAAGCGAATTCGAGGGTAGCTGCTACCGCTATCGGGGATAAAGTGGCCGTGATAACGAGTCGGAGAGTGAATCCAACGGAAGGTAGGTGTCAAGTCGCGAGGATTGTACAGGGCGTCGCAAAAGGTCTGCGTTTCTTCAGAGATTATGTTTTTAATTAGATACTATATTTTCATCAATTCAAACACTTCTTTTATCTTAACCCTTTGTACTCGAGAGATGACTATAATTATTTAATTATTTTATTTCAACTTTTCGTGTATCTTTACATTATACAAGCCTTAACCCTTTGACTACGGCAGACTTTGGCACGCACTGGCCGTACGGTACGGTACGAATTCACTCGCGAAATTTTTCGTTAGACATGCATTTTTGAGGAAGTGTATTAAAATATTGAAAATAGTGAAAAATTTAAAAACGGGCGAAACAAACGAAATTTGATTTGGACGCCAATATGCGTATTATAACATATTTAAAGTAGGCCGAGTGTACTCGTCTCGGCAATGCATGACACCCTGCCAAAGACGAGTATACTCCTTGCCAGCGAATGGGTTAATTTCCCCATTTGTTGTACCCACCCTCCATTTCGATTCCTCCGCTAAAAACAATCACGTTTTAATCGTCCCTAGTTCCACTATCCAAGAACCACGACGCAACGATAATGAACTCGCAGCCGAGGAGAAGAAGAAGAAACGGGACGCGCGTTGCTTGAAAATTCAGCGTGCGCATCCAGGAAAAAGAGCACGCGATGAGCAACGGAACGAAGAAGTTGGAGGCCGAAAAAGAGAATTATGCTACGAGAATAAAAGTAACGGAGCACGCGGCACGCGTGCCACCCCGTAACTTATGAATTCCACGTAATTGCGTGGCCAAACAGCGGCGGCAGCTGCGCTCGGATTTTCTCCTGCGAAACAGAGACGCGAGCCGGCTCCGAGGAGAAGCTTCTGGGAACCTCGAAGGAGAGAACAGCCGAGGGAAAACGAAAAGAACCGAGGAAAACGATGCGAGAGAGGACGGCGAACGTCGGGGGCGAGGAAAGAGCTCGGTTGACGGAGAACGCTGGACGAAAAGAGGGTTCAAACTACCACGGTTCATTTCCATAAATACTACCGTGCTGTCCTACACGGACTGTCTAGGCGGGAGGGTTGGCCACCCTCTTCGCTTCTCGTGTCAGACGGCGGGCAACAACGAGAGCGGCGGTGAAAATAGCGGCGGAAAGCGTCGTGCTCGCGGAATTTGCCTATCAGCTATTTGTTGGCGTTTTTCATGGTCACGGTTTTAAGGGAGGGGCGAGAGGGAAGAGGATTCCGAGGGGTGGATCGATAAACGGGGCGCGATAGGAAAAACAACGCGAGCTGGGGTTTATTCATAGCGATCGAACGGGAAGAGAAATTGTAACAAGTAATGAATAGGATGATGGGAATCGATGTTGGGAGAAGATATTGCGATTGGTGCGGTTCAACCCGTTTGCATCGTAAATAAAAATGAAAAGAAGGTTTTTATCGGCAAACTGTTTTTTTTTTTTAATATATTCAATAATTGAGCGGTTTATTTTGAAAGTGGCCTAACTGGATTTTTCAATTTTTCACGGTCACCACGGTTACATGTAAAATTTCATGTTTATCAGTAAAGCATTTCAGGTTGCTTATAATCCGAGGAAATACAATAATTTCTTGGCACATAAGTTTTTGGAAGTTAGTTGAATAATCGAACTGTGTAGTTTAAAAGTGGCCTAACTCCACTTATACTTGAATCAAGATATTTACCGTTCAATATTATTACGTAAATAATAATATTCAAAACAATCTTTATTCATCTTACAAGTAACATAATATTCATTATAATATTTATATTAATTATAATTGAGTAATGAATGGAATTTTTTAAAACAATCTCTGGGATGCAAACCGGGTTTGCGTTCACATGTTTCACAGTAGTAAACTGTTTGCTTTTTTAATTCAAAAATAAAGAGGTTAGCAATGAAACAGATTCGGATCTGACTGTCTTTACTGATCGCTTGTACGTGACTCAGAAGTACTATCTTTGATTCGTAACAATTACCGATTACAACGCAACAATATATTTGAAATAAAGCGCCACACATCGGTGGTGCCGGAGAGGCACACTTGGAGCGTTAAGGGTTAATTTAAAAAAAAACAATACCTCATAATTCATCAATGTGCTCTATCAAATCGCGTTAAACAAAAATACCACTTTTCTTTCCAGGAATTTATCTTGTTTGTGCGTCGCAGCGTCGACCGTGATTGGCGACGATTAAACGACGCGTTGTAAATCCAACCGAATTGTTGGATCCCCTTCGTATGGGTTTCAGTGGACTGTATCTCAGAATGTGTGTGTACTTGTCGATATACAAGTGTCTATGTGTGCAACGGTATTTCGCGTTGTCTTATGTCGAATCTACAGGGGGTAAGACCGAAGTGCCTTACCCTGTAGTCTATATCCAAAATGTCTATCAAAGTCTAAGAATATGTAAGACCGAAATGTCTTACCAACGAAATGTGTGCTATCAATGTATACTAGTGTCTCTAAAATGTCTATCAAAGTCTATCAAAGTCTATCAAAGTCTCTCAAAGTCTGTCGGGGCGCGTTTTGCACCTAGCTATATAGCCACAGTTCCTCCCTTCCAATACGCCCTTGGCGTGCTATTTTCTGGAAGGGGAACTGTGTCCATCTTACGGGGTAGGTAGGCCGCGAGTTGGCAACAAGACCGTCTTCTGGTCGCCACGTGGTCCTCCAGGTTGGCGAAACAGTTTCGGTCGCGCCAACCTACCCCCTTGGTATTTCCCGGTTTATGACATGGCACCGCTACTTGGGCCCAAAACTTGCACGTGCCATCGATCGTCTGCAAGCCAGATG
>SMSQ01023809.1:0-45702 GCA_019453375.1 Ctenoplectra terminalis
TTCTATCGTTTAATTATAGAATTAACGTGCCGTAGATTGACGACATATTCGTGTAAGAGTTCTTGACCGTAAGATCAACAATTACTTAGATAACTGCATCGGTATCGTTGCAATGCATACGAGTGACGTGTTTCTTCAAATTTGACTTTTTATAGGTACGGAAAACGCAATATGGACAGCACTGTTGTTTATCTTTGCCACAAAATATTTTTTGATGTTCCACAAGATGACCCTTTCTCTTGTAACTTTTCAAACACCTCAGACACGAGTATTTATACTCTTGTCTCTCTTCGATCGAACAGTCTTTAAAACTACTCGTTGCATACTCGACACCTTCAGTTTCATCCTCGATTTCGTTTTCATCTTCGTAAATGTCTTTAGCTACGATGCGATTATCGGTATACACCTTGATATCTTGGTATTTAAAATTGACCTGTTCCGTTGCGATGTAACCGTCAGAAGTGTCAAACAATTCCATGCGTTCACAATCTGGAACAAAATATCAACAGCGTTTACATAAATAGGATACGCGCAAAAATACTCGTTTTGATATCAAAGAGTCTACACAAGAATATATTGAAAAAGCGAAATAGCTGTGTTTCAAAGATCACCGTGTTCGTTGCTGCATTGGGAGTCAACTTCGATGACTTGTCGAACTTGGTCCCTTAAAAATTCGTAAACTTTCATAAAAAGTTTGTTCAACGTTGTTGATCAGCTAAAAGCAAATCGCATATCGGTTAGTTTGGATCGTGTCGTGTCACTATGTACTCTGCAACGATCGTTCGAGTCGAATCGTCGATGAAATAGCGAAAAAAAAAAAGAAAGAAAGAAAAAAGAATGAAAAAAGAATGCAAAAAGAATGAAAAAAGAAAAAAGATATGAAACGAAACAGGACGTGCCTCGAAAAATTGTTCAGAAGGGTTGAATCTGTACACAGGTGTTTATTTAAAAAGCAATCGACTGCTGGACATCGTTACACAGGAACACTTAACCATCACTGCGCAGCGTTCTTGCTCGACCTAATAAATCTACAAATCTATCAAACCGAATGGATAAGATAGACTAGATGGTCATGCATCGTAGACAAATGACTCGTATATTATTCCTTCTAAACTATCGATAACAAGTACGATTCGTCTTCCGTGCGTTCGCACGATTATACAAAGAATGAGATGAAAGGTGACTGACGTTCGCTACTTGATTTGTGTGAATAGGTATATGAAATTGAATCCGTTAGGTCGTTACGTCGATACGTCGAATATGATTTTAATCGATCGGAGTTTGTCATGGAAATCGTTTGAAATTATTCACCGTTTTCCCTTTTCGTCTTTGTCTCTTTGGATTCATATTTAAAAGAAAGAAAAAGAAGCAACACACGCGATAAGAACATTTTTACACAGTCCTTCGTCTTCCATCCCTCTCTTGAAGTAAACGTTAAGTAAAACGGTGAATTTCTTGAACGCGTTACTTCGCACTTCAATTTATGACATGTGTCAAATTGAATTTCTCAACGTAAAAGTGTGTTATTTCGAACAAGGAAACGCGACTGCAAAGCATCGATCATTTTCGGCTGAGAATTCTTGTTCGAAACACGCCAAAGGATAAATCGAACATACAACGTCGTAATTACAATTATACCATTCAAATCGCAACACTCGCAAATTCTCTAACCATTTCTATAGGAAAGGATAGAGAGCTGCGAATGAATTCTTATTCCTGCTACGATCGCTTCGATATCAAACAGGTAGGAAATCGGTTGCTAGAGTTTATTGCGCTATCATTACTTCGATCGATACGTTGAAACTCGTGACGATATGCATGAAAAATTACAGTTCGCACTCGATAAAAGCAAAAATAGTGGCGCAACTGGACGAATCTTTGCCACGTTGCCATATCATTCTAACGATAAGGGTAAATTATCGATGACCGATTCGACGTAACATCATGTTTATAATAATAATTTATAAACAAAATTAATTACACAGAGACTGTTCCATACCAATCGAACGAAATAAACAAGTTCCACGATTTTATGAATGTTTTTTGTTCGTTATTCAAGCTGTTGGCTTTTGTGCGAGTAAAAAGGAATTGCGGACTTCCATCGAACCGGAATTTGAAGACGCGAATCGAAATCGATCGTCGATGAATATTACAAAAAGAAGGGGGAGAAAGATAGATAGATAGATAGAGAGAGAGAGAGAGAGAGAGAGAGAGATAGATGGGGGAGGGAGGGAGGGAGAGAGAAAGAAGAAAAGAAAAAAAACAGCCTTCAGACTAGATTCAGTTCGCTCAAGTACGATTGCGATTAGTTTCTCGGTCGCGCTATCGCATCCATGTACGGTAATCGTTTACCACAAATTGTCACGCGACACAAATTTCCAACACTGACAATTACAAATATTCGATCGTCGGCGACATTTTATAAAGATGCTATAGTTTCGCACAAAATTAAATCGACAAGGATCAAACCGATGAATTGATATATTATATGTACAAGTAAACGCCAACCGAAAGATAAAATAAAATGAATTTGACCGGGAAATTCAACGATTCTGATTCCACACACGAATATCGCTGAACGAAAAAGAGTCGTAGATGATAAATAACGTTCAGCGAACTCCGGTCTACTTGATATTGTGCACCGAAAGCAGGTGCTTGAGAAACGAGGCCTCGATCCTCGATCTGTAAGGGCAATATTGGCAGGAGAAGTGAGTCTCGAACGTGACCATTCCACAGCCCATCTTGAGGTGTTTCCGCAGATTGGATGCCCAGGAGTACATTTGTCCACAACGCGGACAAACGTGCAGCCGTGGCCTCACGATTGGAAATAGGGGAGCATCTGTAAAGAAATTACGATTAAAGAACGATATCGGAAAAACGCGACGCGATGGGGATTACTCGTGGCAGATAGGAGAGGAAAGGAGAAACGAAATATTGGGATTCACAGTGGCGAGCTTCTATACATCGAAGCGCATGCCTTGCCGGATTATTAGAAGAGAGCGTAACGCGACGACTGCCCTGTCTTACTCGTCAAATCGATTTGCGGGATGTTGCGCTCTTCGAGGAAAACGCGGCGGAACAGACTCTGTTGTTCGACGATGCTTGAAACCAGTTCCTAAACGAATCACCGCTTCGAGATTTTCTCGAAAAGAGCATCTTCTCGTTTTCGAGTAGATTGAAACCAACGATGCCAACACAACCTGTACTATTATATTCGTGCACGCGCATAGACGTATACTTACGTTTAGGTATCGCTCTTCGAAAGGATCCCACGCGCTACGATTAGGTTGACTGAAAATAATAATCTGTAACAATAGATAATAAAAGTGGTGGTACGCGACCAAAAAAGGATCGATTCGTTCAAAGGGTTAGGTTTCTGCGAGGAGAAAGATACGCTTTATTATCGAGCAAAATAATCGTATCGACACAATCTTATCACAATGAGCTTGAGATCGATATCGATAACACATGATAGCTGTGTATAAGCTGATAATACATGTCTATCCGATGTTTATAAAGCAAGTGCCTCTTCAAATTTCCCTTCAAGTTCGACTTGTAATCACAGATGGTGCAGTAAAAGTTGGGTAGTTTCCCGCAAGCCATGCTTTGGTGAAATCTCAGATTGGAGGAGGGCCAGGTGAACGATCGACCGCACCAAACGCAGGTATACTTGCGGTCACCTGAAAGGAAAATGTTAGTCAGCGTATTGCAAAGACGTGTCGCGCAGGTTTTGCAATGTTCAGCATCATATTCGGATCAATTTCTTCGACGTCCACTAATCGGCAACGAACATACGCGATTCAACACAGTATACGCAATATGTATATTGAAGCAACGTCGCAACAGAGATCAAAATCGAACTCACGTAGAACGAATATTACGCTTTCTCTATCTACCAATAATTTATTGATTACACAGCATATGTTCGAATCGACTAAATTGTTCGTGCTCGAGGTATTCGAGCGATCCCGAAAGTACGTGGTAGTTGGTTGATTGATTGATTGATTGATTGATTGGTTGGTTGGTTGGTTGGTTGGTTGGTTGGTTGGTTGGTTGGTTGGTTGGTGCAACGACAACAAGATGCAATTAACAATGTAACGAGATCGAACGTTACGATCATCGCATAAGAAACGACGCTCATCATCCAAAGTGAATTCGAAGGATATGCTTCTGTAAGCTGCTCTTATATTTCGTTCTATGTGGACAGTACGGACAGCATTCCTTTGGATCTTTGCCGCACTCGATTCTCAAGTGATTCTTCATGTTTCTTAGCCAACGGTAATTTTTGTTGCATCTTGGACATTTGAAACAACCTGGCTTTTTGTCCAAACAGCTACTCGGTTTCTGAGGTACTTTAAAGCTCAGGCTATTCGAGGAAAACGGCAGTTTGTGCTGGCCGACTGTTCTGCCGTGGTAACGATACCCGAGCCAGGATAGTTCTGAAAAAAAGAAGGACAAATAAAATTCTCTCGTTAAAACGTGTTTTTGTTGATCGAAGTGTTTGGGTACGGTTTATCGAAACACGCGAAACGTTTTAAATCAGGATTCCGTACGAGTTACAGAGGGAAATAAACTGGATAACGTTATTCGTGTCGAGACAGAGCATATTCAAGTGGTTTACAAACGTCGTATTTTATTCTTCGATATATTCGTTTGGCACATGCTTTATACAGACTCGCGACAATTACGCGTACAATATGACCGTAAGATGGAAAATGGCAGTCGCTCAGCTTCATTTTCATTCCATAGCAAGGAAACAATTCGATTCATCGAAGATAAATTGGTATCTAATCTACCACGTTACAACGTTCAACCTGCGCTATCCTATAGGAGGACAAATTTTCTAGACGTTATTATTCATCTACGTGTTTGCGTTCGTCGAACGAAGTGATAGCGGTGAAGAAAATATAAAAAATATTCAACTTAAACCATCTCGTCGAGGAATGAGCAATGAGTACTGAGAAACGAGAAACGAGAAACGAGAAATTAAAGTGTGAGAAGGTGATTAAGAAGAAGAAGAAGAAGAAGAAGAAGAAGAAGAAGAAGAAGAAGAAGAAGAAGAAGAAGAAGAAAAAAGAAAAGAAAAAAAGAAAAGGAAAAAGAAAAGGAAAAAGAAAAAGAAAAAGAAAAAAGAAACAATTGCGTTAAGCCTCCTAAATGCTGCTGGAGAACACGTTCTTGCCAGGGTGATTGGTTCGAATGTGTTGATAAAGATTGCCGCGTTGCTTTGTTTTATGAGCGCAATAAGGACATTTGAACTGTGGCTCCTTGCCGCACTCGTGCCTGGTGTGTCTAACCAAAGTAGCGCGATGTTGATACCCTTTGCCACACGTCTCGCATCGATACGGAAACTCGACTCGCTTCGCCATCCAAAGGGTCGCCAGGTCCTTGATCATAGGCATCATTGGGTAGTTGCAATCGCTTTGAAAGTTCTTCGGCATAGTCATACACGGGATCGGTATGTCTGCAAGTCACAGGAAGAAGAAAACGAGGGGCGTTAGTTGGCGAGCATAAACGGACGACTCTTCGAATTGGGAGATGCTTTGTCAGACAAGAAACCCAACTACGATCGAAAACATTTCGTTTAATTGCGTTTCAATACGGCACACAGATTTCAATCGATATAAAAACTACATCGAGTCAACGCTTCAACATTCAACGAATATCCATGCTTCCTTTTCTTTTCTCTTTTCTCTTTTTCTCAACTGCGTTTTATGTCTTAACTATTTTTAACTATTTATCTTTAACTATCTAATTTACTGATTATACAAAGACGGGATATAAAAATGTCGTCGATAAATTGAAAAATAAAAAGGTCTGTTCAATTTCTGTCGACGTTGTACACTTCGAACACTGCTCGGCGCAGGCTTGGGTGACGATGTTCGATATGCCGATGAATCTGGTCAACGGTACTCCCCATGGTATCGCAGTAAGGACACATCTTCTTCGATTCGACTCCGCACACTCGAATCATATGCGTACGAAGATCTCGCAAACGATCGAATTTTACGGAACATTTTGGACAGAAATTTGAGCTGGACGATGACTCGTTTACTCTCGAACAGAGGTTTAGCGTCGTTCCATGGATCCTTGTACGTCGACACGTCACATCCGTACCGACGTTAAACAACGCGCTTCGACGCGAACCTGAAATCGAACGTGCCAATTAGAAATTTGCTTCCATTTAACGGATAAACCTACGTGGACGTATCCTTGAATCGTCTCTCACGAGCTTCTACCTTACTTTTTCAACAAATATCGCCTCGTTATACGTTATATCGATCAAGGAAATTGGAATGACCAAAACGCAAAAGCGTAAAATACTTGTCGCTATCTAGGCAACAACTTTATAGATCGTTCATTGTGTAATTTATTGTTTCGAATGCTTTTTGTCAACGTAATACGTAGATACAATAAAATTCTGGTAATGGAAGATCGATAAAACGAAATATTAAAAGGTGACGTTAGGTAAAACAATCTAGCGTTGCTCATTCTTTCCACCCTTCCAATCTCTCTTTCTCTCTTTCTCTCTCTCTCTCCCTCTCCCCGTCTATCTGTTCATCCATCCATCAATTCATCAATTTATCAATTTATCAATTTATCAATTTATCAATTTATCAATTTATCAATTTATCAATTTATCTACCTATCTTGAATCTTTCTCGTTCACAGACATGCTTGAACCAGTTGTTACACGTCGACCAACTGTTATACACATTTGTTCAATTAATGGTAACGCTGTTGAATAAGAAAAAATTTCACTGCCACAATTTGTAGAGTGTTATAGAAACGTGGAGCGCAAAAATGGAATCGGTTCTATTTCCAGTTAAAAGATGAACGTGTTAAAAGGTACAGGAAGAACAGGATTCGATGATTCGCCGTTGGACGGTATTCGCCGATCGTTTGGACGAATACGCGTGGTCGAGTGTTGCGGAAACAGGAACTTGTAGCGCGTGATTGGAAACAGTCGGAATAAAGTTGGATCGCAAGATCGAGATCGTGCGTTCGATCTTATCGTCAATTCAAATCGATCACGTACACGTTCTGTCCACGATGGCATTGACGAATGTGTCTATAAACATGACCACGTTGTTTCATTCGCGCGGCACAATAAGGACATTGAACTCTCGGCTCTTGCCCGCACTCGAACTTGGTGTGCCTTTTCAAGTGCCAAGCGTGTATGTAACTCTTGGAGCATCGCGAGCACGTGTGCCTTTCGATGTCCCGAAGAGCGGTGCCTCTTCGTCTCCTCGAGCAGAGCGGCTTTTCTTCCTCGTAATCGAAATCCTTTGCTTCTTCCATCACAACCGAGCAAAGATTCTCCAGATCGGTTTCTATCTTGATCCTCTTCAAGTCTAAAAAAAGAAAAGTAAAAAGGAAACGGAATTAGTCGAAATCTCGGGGGGATACTTGCACGACCGAGCAAATAACGGAGAAATGAATACGATGAAAGCGATTATCGTTGCGAAGAGTATATCGGGTTACCAAGAGTTATTTTTCCCGTCACCTTGTCCCCGAGTAGATCGCAAGCTGGTATTAATACGTATCTAAGTATCTTTGAGAGGGAAACACGGAAAGGTAAAAGTTTCGTGTTTCATTCTATCGACTCTGGGTTGCCCTTGTTGACCGAACACAAACTATATTTAAAGATCGGACAAATCAAGCGCAGGAGATGATTGTTCGACAAAATAAATTGAAAAGAAAAACGAAGCACGGTCGTCGCGCGACGAACCGACGACGGTAATACGAGGATCCGATCGCGTACCGATCGATCGCGATCTTTCGCGACCAATCGCGAATAGGTACTTGTTCAAATTCATCAGCATCGTTCGTAACAATGCTTTATTCGCATTCCACATATACATTCGTTAAATCCGTACACGTTGATGCTTTGTGCTCCTAATTAGTTTCCTTCGCAAAAATTATGTACAAAAGTAATACACCACGACGAGACACGATGACAACGATGATGACGACGAAAAGCACGTACGGTGAGACGAATAAAAAGACGTTTTCTCCTTCAAAGTTGACTTATTCGGGAAGCATTGACGGCATTATTGTGACGTTCGTTTACTCTTTGGAACGCAATCATAACTTTGAAGAAGAAACATGAATAATCGAGAGAGAGAGAGAGAGAGAGAGAGAGAGAGAGAGGGAATGAGAGAGGAAGAAGACGTAATAATAGAAGAAGAGGAAGAAGAAGAAGAAGAAGAAGAAGAAGAAGAAGAAGAAAAAGAAGAAGATGAAGAAAGCCGGTGATGATGGATTCGACGGGAAACGGATGTGCGAGGAGCTCGTCATCATGGCGAATCGATAATGTAGATGCGTTGACCCGAGTGCTTTCTACGTATGTGCTCGTTTACGTGGGCCCTTTGCTTGCTGCGTGTACCACAGTACGGGCATTTAAACCTCGGCGCAACGCCGCATTCGTAACGAAGATGACGCTTCAAACTTTTCACTACGGTGTAACCGTTTCCACACTTTGGACACACGTAGTTCTTTTTCTTGCTTCCTCTGCGTCGAAGCGATCCGTAGATGTCCTCCAACGCGTGGAACTTGCTCGATTCTTGATACGGACCGGCTCCGTAATTTCCGTATAGCAGGCGAAACGAACAATCCACTGAAAGCAAAAGAGTGTAACGGTTAGCGGAATACGAGAATCGATCGTCCAACAACCGCGAGAATAACAAAACTGTTCGAGGAAGAATTATAAGCAATGCGACCTACGAAAACGGAATATCTGGACGGAACAGATCGCGATCCGTCGCATGCTCATTTTCGTCCAGATCGATGCGTTTTTCTTTCTTCTCCTGAAAGGAAAGAGGAAAATAAGACGAAGCGTGGAGAAGAATCGAATCACGCGGAAGGACGTGGAAGCAAAATTGTGATCAAATAAAACGTTTATTGTTTTGCAAGCGAGTACAATGTTGTCGACGATAATAACGATCCATCGAAAAGATTAACACCTGAGATCGATCACGCAAACCCTCTGGTCGGGATGCTTCTTCCTTATGTGAGAGTAGATCTGAGACGTCTGTTTGCTCTTCAGTTTACAATAAGGACACTTGAATCTAGGCTCGTGTCCACATTCGTACTTGTAATGTCGGTTACGATTACCTTTCAACGTAAAACCGTGCAAACACTTGGGACAGTAATAGCGAGAACGCTTGTTACCCGTCTTGCTTCCAGGCGGCGCTACGTTCATCAGCGAATCCAACATGTTCAGATCTGAAAACAAGAAACAAGAATTGATGAACATCCGTTCGAAGAGTTGGTCGTGCGCATAGTACGACTCTCGCTCTCTTTTACATCGATAAAAATGGATGGTTGGAGAAAATTAAGGCAACAAGTTTGAGTCGCTCGAACAACAAAGGGAAGTAAACGCTACTTTCGGGACTGGAGATTGGAGATTGGAAAAATTTCATTGAATGTGCCGACCATTCGAGACGGACGCAAAACTGGAACTGATAACGGAGTAACCGCGTCCCATGATTGGCTCGTTAGTATCATGGTAGAAAAAGCAAAACACGTAACGTCGAACCAAACGATTCGACTTTACTCGATACAGCAAAGCGACGCAAAGAGACGCAAAGAGACGCAAAGAGACGCAAAGAGATGCAAAGAGACGAAAAAGAAAAGTAAAAAGACGAAAAAGAAAAGTAAAGAAATGAGAAATATAGGTACGAATGGTGCACGATTAAAAAGATACATTGTGCGCGTAATCAATCAAGCGCAGATAGAATCGGTGGAGTGGTTGAACATCGATTTATTATTTGTATCTTACAATTCCACAATGACGATATACGATCGCAAAACATCGTGGAAGGTGACCGTTTAGACATCGAATCTTATTCGGGAACATTTATTAGTAATCGTAATCCCGAATTAAATGATAATCAGTCGCGTGCAACCGAACGAAGAAAGAATAACTCGAGATCGTACGACGAATGATAATGCGTCTAACCCGGTTTCGATCGGGCGTACACTTATCGATAAACGCACCTAACGCTACAACATTGTTAATAGTATCACAGCAACAAAAACAGTCGGCCACTAACGTCCAACACCTAGGTAAAGGTAAAACAGCGGGAATCAAAGGAAATACGTGTATGTACCTCGTTCGCAACGCGAAGAACGACGCTGTCGTGGCATATCCTTTAGTTTTAGCTCTAGCTTCAATCACGATTATCACTGTTCGACAGATCAAACAAAGGGGTACATAAGAGAAAACAACGTTTGTCCCGACCGCTTCACCTTGTACCATTCAGTCTTTACGCGGAAAACGTAATGCCTGCGAACTGGCATGGCTACGTTCTCCTCATTTTCTTTTCTAGAACACGCAACAATACGCCGGACGCAACATTACTCGAAACAACTTTGAAATCATTCGACGAACGCGCGTTCGCTTTCTTCCTCGATCTGATCTCACAGATCTCTCGATTTCATTGTTTCTTTATCGATTTCTTTTGCCACTACAACCGTTAAGGGTGTCGTCGTTATTATCGTTATCGTTATCGTTATTATCATTATCATTATCATTATCATTATCATTCTTATCAACTCTTGCTTATTTTTTTTTTATAAAACATAAAACTTCATCTAACAGGACGTGTAGAATTCGAAGAACGTTTCGCTCGACAGCTTGTACGCATCGTGAAACTTTAAATGCACTTGTATTTAAAATGTCATTACGTTCGATTCCTCGGGCAAACCATCGTCAAAAATGACGAGACTCTTTCGTAAAGAAACACGAAAAAATGTTAACGGACAATAAATTAACCGACGAACGCATTCGGATACCTAAAGATCGAAATTCGTTTGAGCACCATCCCGTTCTATCGTACGATGTAACATCTAGTGAACGATCGTTTTCTAATTTTATAAAACATTTAAAAATTCAATAACAATGGAAAATATATGCATATACACATACATATAGGGAGTATTCTCGCTACTAGTTCTACTAGTCCTCTCACAAACCTACTATTTTATGAGAAAAACACTGAGGAGTAGTAGCGTGGTTACTCTGTATGTACATACATACATGCATACATACATACGTGCATGCATGCATGCATGCATACATACATACATACATACATACATACATACATACATACATACATACATACATACATACATACATAGGTACATATGTAGATATGTAGATACGCGTACGTATACGTATCTACGTATATAAGTTATTCTTGTAACCGTACGACACTCGCAGAAGGTTGGGTTGGTTCGAACGGACCATGTTTCCGATAGGGACAGCAAACCTTGCAGAATTCACCGACAGAAATCGAGTTTGCCGGAAGCAGGTAACAGTTTCGCGATAACCGATCGATTGTCTCGAACCTCCTAAAATACAAGTATAATCGGGTACTCGCTTAATCCACTCGGACGTCTTTTACGCGATGGCGTTCGTTTGAAATGACATAGAAGAATACGAAGAAATTTCTCGAAGACTCTAGCAACACTCCGATGATTACCGATCCTTCAGTTCTCGTACTTGAGATGCACAACGTAAACCCTTTGGCCGGTATGCCTGGTCCTGATGTGAGACATCACGTTAGACGTTTGTTTGCTACGAAACTCGCAGTAAGGACACTGGAATCTCGGCGCTTGGCCGCACTCGTACTTGAGATGCCTGGTCATGTTGCCTTTCACGGTGAAACATCGTCCACATTTCGGGCAACCAAAAGGCTTCCTGAAGCAATCTGCGAACGATCCCTTCGCGTACGTGTTTCTCACCCTCCCTTGAGCATAGTAATTCGGCAAAGACCTTGACACAGACGCACCACTGGAATCGATCTGACCAGTCTCCCTGTTGCTTCCCTCGTTCTCGAACGACTTGCAAGATTGTAAAACGAAGTTTAGATCCAACTGTGGCGCCGTGGCATAGAAACCTGAAACTTCAAGATTGGCTGGTTAGTCGGACCGAGGAACTACCGGGAATGCGATTTGAGAAGAGGTCGGGATCACCGGATTCGCGGCTCGAGAAGTCGGACATCGTCGATCGAATTTGATTGGAACAGATCGGATCGAATCGGATCGAATCGGATCGAATCGGATCGAATCGGATCGAATAGAAATGGATGGATCAGTTTCGGATCGTGAGATATTTTAAATTCACGTCGAGCGATAATGGAAAAGAAAAAAAGGATACCTTAAAAATTCTAGCCGATGATCTTCTAGACGAAAACGTCGAGACGGTTTCGATCGTTCCAACAACTACTTTTCTACCTTTCTTTTTTCCCCACTTTATCTTTTTCTTTTCTCTTTTTCTCTTTTTTCTTTTTTCTTTTTTCTTTTTTCTTTTTAAGCGAGTAATTCTAAATTGCAATGCTTTAAAAAAAAAAACTTTATTTCTCAATTATCTAATATCTATTTGCGAAAAATGCATCTTAATCTATGTTAAAGATACGATAATTAGATGTATAGAATCAAGATCGTTGCATGGAATAGTCTTCGGGTGATGACGGTACGTATTGTTACGTTCTTGACGTTCCACTCGCATAGGAAGTAACGAAGAATCAAAGGTAATCCGTTGGTACAATTAGGGTGTATGTTAACAGAAATTCTTATATACGACTAGAGGGGGATTAAACTACCAAGGATTCTTGCGCGAAACGTGTCTTGCGTTGTCTAATGTGTATATATTTTTCCATAAAATATGTCACTTAGCTCGAGACATTTAAGTACATGAAACATTGTTGGCGACCTTCGAAGGCTAAATTGAAAGTTTTACTAGTCAGGCGTTCCACGTTGTTCCGCATAGATCTTCAAGAGGAACGTGCGCAGTAGAGAGATATGTTTGCACAGAAAGCGAGCAAAGTCAAAAAGCGACACGTAATTTACATCGATCGAGATCGAGCACAGAATAGATAGATGGATGGATGGATGGATGGATCGTCGGCAGATGTTCGAGTTCAGAGCTTCATGTCGAATATAAACACCTCCTCTTCCGGATGTTTCTTCCTGATGTGGGCGTACACCGGCGAGGTTTGCTTGCTGCGGAGGCCACAGTATGGACACTGAAATCTTGGCTCGTGGCCGCACTCGTAGTTCACGTGACGATCTTTGTTTCTCTTCAAGGTGAACCCACGACCGCACTTTTGACACTGAAACGGCTTCTTCTTCTCCGAAGCATTTATTCTCAAGCCCCTCCGTTTCACAGTTTTGCCCGATTCCAAGCAATGTTTCCCAACAGTTCCCGATCGGTTCTTCAAGATTAGGTTTTGTCCGAGTGAAGGCGGTAGAATGTGGAATCCTGAAACACGGAGACATAAATACTGAACAGCATACTCACTCTCGACCGATGCCGGAGAGACTGTACAACTTATCAAAGTTACGTTTCAATGTGTCGCGACGCGGCTCGACCCGATCTTCGATATACATGTATCATAAGTAAATAGACGCAGATAGGTATATGTATATATTATTAACCCCCTGTCGCGCTCGTCGCGCTCACCACGCTCACCACGCTCACCGCGATCACCGCGATCACCGCGATCACCGCTAAAGAAAGTACGAGCCTTCTCTATCGTATAAGCATCTATTCGACCATTTTTTTCGCTGCAACCACAAAGACGATTCGCCCTCCCACCCTCCGTCGATCAATATACTCCCAGCTAAAAGTTACAATTTACAGAGTGAAACGTTCCCACAACCTCGACCATCGACCAATCACTCGTTTCACGTTCCATTTTCCTTCGAACATCTTTCATAACTCCACCAATCGTATAACACACGCGTACGTACGCGCTCACACACACACACACAAATATTATACAAAACGACACAACACCACTATCCAATCATCTTTCAAACGGTCAAACACGCGACAACAGTCATCCGTTGAACCAACCATCGTATCGACTGTATCGTATGCATACGATCAGTCTTGATTTTGGTTTAAATTTTTAAATCTTGTTTCCAAGAGAAAACATGTAATATGGTATAACGTGATATAATATAATTAAATACAATATAATATAGTCTGTTAACCGTACATTCGTCCCTGCACTTATATCTATCTTGCAACTTGTTAACCAACAAGCATTGTACGATCGTTACAGTAACGTATAATATTTAATTACACGCACAAGCAATATAATATCGATATGGTGGCTGAAAAATAAATAAAATTAGTTGAGGATTATCAGTTACCAGGATGCGTCTCGATCGAGAGAAAGGATCGTGTATAGAGAGAGAGAGAGAGAGAGAGAGAGAGAGAGAGAGAGAGGAATCAAGTTGATTCATTTTCAGTTGGTCACGGAGTTTTATTGCGAGCAACAGTTGAGAGAATAATGGAAAATCTTTTAATTTACAATCGGAAAAAGCCGCTGAGCTTTCGGTCCCAGAATGTTTGTGCGAGTTGAGGATGGTGTACGCGTAAATGGCGAATCATGTGGGACTTTTGGTAGTTTTTCATCGTGCAGTGAGGACACTCGAAACGCGGAGGCTGTTTGCACTGATTCCGTAAATGCGACAGCATCGATTTCTTCCACTTGTACAAATTATGGCAACTGGGACACTCGTACATTCCGTCCCGTCTGACGATCGTAAATTCTCTGCCGGAACGACCATAAAACCGCTCGATTTCTGTCGTCTCTTTCCCTCTCTCTGAAACAAATACAGAGAGAAAGAGATGGTTATTATGGGGTTACGAATATTACCACTCGTTCGAAGAGTCGCGGAACGAACGCTAGGAATTTTTCTCATCTTCCTAAACTGTTTTAATCATATTTTTAATTCGATGGATTTTTATCCCGAAAAAAGAAAAAAAACACACAACCTAACAAATATCGCGTTCTTTTTTTTTTTTCAAACTGTCTCTATCTTCTGGTTAAACAAAGCACAAAACATTTTTTTCTAAAGGTATTTTTCTTTTTAAACCACAATCCGTGAAATATACTTCCCTGTGTTGTAAATCTGTACATACTCGTGGTTCCTTCGACTAATCGTCCCTTTACCAGTTATGTTTCAAAAATAAATTAACAAAAGCTCCCTATATTTTACACTCGCGAACAAAAAAAATGATCAAACATCAAATTGATATCGAATACTTGTATACTCTACACTAAAGTTTCTTTAACAAAGCTTAGTGCGACTTCAACAAGTAAATTGCAAAAATTGTTGTTAAACACAGGTGCAGAGAAGAATTTGCACGACTAACGAACGTTCTACGAATGAAGGTTTACAAATAAATACACCTTTACATCAGAGTTACAATCTAAAATCTAAATACAATGTAAATCGATCAGAACTAAAAGCACGAGATTACACGAAACGAAACGAGACGAGAAGAGAAGAGAAGAGAAGAGAGGCAAGACGAGACGAGACGAGACGAGACGAGACGAGACCAGACGAGACCAGACCAGACCAGACGAGACGAGAAGAGGCGAGACGAAGCGACATTAGACAGGGAAATTGGTCGATGTTAAAACGACGAAGGGATGTGTTATACACGTTAATCGGTTCGATGCTTCCGATGGCAGAGTTTTGCATTCGTGACGAGATCATGTTTGAAGCTGTAGGATCGATCTAAGCACGAATGCCACAGTTCGTTCGTTCAGCCGTTTCGAGCTCCGCTTTGCGTTACTTGTACGCATTCGGAAATCTGCAAAAATAAAAGAAAGAAAGAAAAAAGAAAGAAATTAGCGAGCAATTAATCGAAAAAGACTGGCGAGCAAGAACGTTGAACGCTCGATATAAACCATCGTCTTTGGATTCGCAACTTTACGATACGATGGAATCGTAATTCCATTCGATCAATCGTGACGAAACGATGGAAAAAGATATTTTTAAGTGGTGATGGCGCTGCTGGTGAAAACGATGTTCGAACGGAGTATTTTACCTCGACAACGTTCGAGCGATAAAAATAAAATAAAATAAAAAAAAATAAGAAAAAAGAAAAAATAAATAAATAAATAAAACGAAAATGAGATGAAAATAAAAGCGTGAACGAGCGGCAGGTGTTCTTCGCATTATTTTTCTTTATCCTTCTTTATTGTCGTACATTGCGTGATTATCATTGGGTGATACAATCGAAGGTGGAGAAAGCGAGCCGTTTCTATCACTAAGGAATTATTTATTTTCTATACAATGGCAATTTTCTACGAATACAAATGTACAATATGGAAAAGATGTAGCGGCGAAGGAAGCGACCGATAAGCGACAACGAAACGTATCGATCGTGTCTTGATCTCGATGGCAGCAGCGAGGAACGAGAGAAACGGACGCTCGGATGGCAACGACTTTACGCACTTGACGATTCTTTACTCGGCCGTCGGTTCAGGTTCCGTAGAAATCGAAGCGCAATGTTCGGGTACTAAAGCGTAGGACAAAGTCCTAGGAAAAAGGACATCGTGATCGGAAGAATTGGCGCTAGGAGGTAAACGGACGGCGCTCAACCCCTGTTGAGTGTCCAAGGCGTAAATCGGTCGATTGCTGTGATTGCTCTTGATGTGCGAGTACACGTGCGACCTGTGTTTGCCAGTGTACATGCAGTGTGGACACTTGAAACGCGGCGCCTTACCACATTCGTATTTCAAATGTCTATGAAGTCCACGATACCACTTGTAGGTCTTCTGACACTTGGGACAGTCGAAGTTACCTCGGGACGCGGTGTTCACTGCCGGAAGGATACCGGTGTTGTTGCAACGTCTTCGTCTTCGATCCGGTGCCACGGCGGTCAGGTAAGGCAATGTGGACAGGTTGAACATCACTGTAAATTACACGGTAGTTATCTCGGTAAGTGATATTAATAGGGAAACATTAGCTCGACGACACATATAAGAGAGAGCAGTAATTTCATGTTTAGCCGTCTTTCGAAACGAACCGAAACGAGCCAAAACGAGCCGAAACGAGCCGAAACGACAATCCGGTAACTCTAGCCTATAAAGAGTAGCAGCAACAAACACTTGGAACCAACTGTTCGATCGATCTAACGAATATGTATATGTCACGAGCTTTCTTACGAAGAAAGCCACGTACCAACAAACGGTGTAAAGCGTCGCGTTGCTCTTTATTGTTTTTCACAAATTACAGGAGAGAACAAAAAAAGAAAAGAAAAAAAAGAAAACGAAAATTAAAATGAAAGTGGAAATTAAAAGGAAAATGAAAAAAAGAAAAAAAGAAAAAAAGAAAGCCAATACCAAGGTGAAACGTTGCGGTGCACGCTTATCGCTAAAGAAGAGCGGTGACGATAAACGTTTCACTGTGGTAAAACTTTCTCCGTCTCCCTTGAGCCGCCGACCTAACACCGCGCTGCGTGGTGCGGTGAATCGTGCCATCGAACGGAAGAAAACTTTTCGGCGACCAAGGATCTTCTACTTTCGATCGATAATACCTGAAAACAAAATTAGCCGTACGATTAATAGGCCGCGCGTGCACGTGCGCGCGCTTTTCCTCCTTCTTTCAATACCTATCCCATTCCAGATTCCAGTTGTCGAGTTTCGTTTCGCCGAGCGGAATCTACGTTCGCTGTGTATCGTGTTCTCGTAAATGAAGAGACTCGAGAGACTGAGATTGAAAACTTTATTAAGTTTATCTGACACATCGATGGAAAGGAAAAACGTCAATGTATCCAGCAGAGTTTTCAGTAGAGACGTTTGAAGCACAACGTTTGTCCAGGATGATACTTCCTGATGTGGGCGTAAATATTCTGGGTAAACTTGGAAGGCTTGTCGCAGTAAGGACACTGATATTTCGGCGCCATACCGCATTCGTGACGCAGATGCCGCGTCATGTTTTTCTTTAGGGTGAATCCACGATTGCAGCGTGGACAATAATGACTCTTGTTCACAGAGTACACTTTCCGCCGCTTCCTCGGAACGTTCTGGGAAACACCTGAAAGATCGAAGAAACGAGTTAGCTAGTAACAATACACGCGGAGATCGAGCCGTTTTCGAAGCACTGTCTGGTCCAGGCGGATATACGTGCATCGTTCCGAGTCGTCGTGAAATAGAAAAAGTAATAGAAATTTAAGGCTCGGAGATCCGAATATATTTCTAGATCGGCAAGAGGAAACGTTCAACGGGGATTTCCTCGTTCGAGATTCGGAGGGAAAAATCCTCGTTGAAACGTTGATCAAGCAAAGCTGGCTGGTGTAGGATGATGTACCGAAAGAGCAATGCGATCCAAGACTGATGCAGAAAGACACGTATATTTTACAATGGAGAAGAACATGTGAAAAATCTTACACAGCCTTACGTTCCTAAAGTCGCCTTGTTTCGTTTTGGTTATATTTGGGATAGATTTCGGTTTCGGTTCCGACCTTGGTTTTGCTTTTGTTTTTGCGTTTGCTTTTGCTTTTGCTTTCGCTTTCGCTTTCGCTTTCGCTTTCGCTTTCGCTTTCGCTTTCGCTCCTGCTTTTCCTTTTCCTTTTCCTTTTCCTTTTCCTTTTCCTTTTGTATTTGGTTTTAATCGGATCAGATCAAATCAGATCGAGTTAGGTTTGTTTCGTTTCGTTCCGTCTTAACGTCTATCGTAGATACCTACAATCATTCACTTGCAAACCTTCGTTCGAACGCGTAAACGCGCGACCACTTATACCTATCAGAAACATCGGTTTTACATGTTACTACGAGGATTAATCGAGGAGAAGAGTTTGATGGCGTGAGCTTTATATCCGACGTGTCTCGATCTGACGTGTCTATAAATATTAGACGAACACGAGGCTTTCATTTCACAATAAGGACACTGGTAACGATGTCCCTGGCCGCAAAAGTACCGCAGATGCCTGGTCATAGTGGTCTTCTGAGTGAAACGGCATCCACAATTGAGACATTCGAACCTTTTCCGTTCGTTCGGATGATACCTATACCTGTTCAAGAGGTTTTTCATCTCCAACGAATAGTTAACAAAGTCCGCGTTGTTCCACTTGTAAAACTGCTCTCCTCCAAAGTCATCTGAAAAAATCAAGACACGCGATGGTTAATCGATATTAAAGCCACGGGGCTACGAACTTTAAACCGTGCAATGGGAAACGTTACTGGAGAAATGCGCGCGCACACGACAGGAATAGGGAAAGAAAATCCGAAAGAGAAAGAGAAAGAGAAAGAGAAAGAGAAAGAGAGAGAGAGAGAGAGAGCCGTTCAAAGAGGTAAAAGAGGTAACTTTAGTTCCAAAACTGGACACAGGTATGAAATGGGAAAAAAGAAAAAAAAATCAGATAGAACAGGCATGGAAGTAAACAACACGATGGATTACGATGAAAATACAGGAGAAGAGAAAACAACGGAAATTGAAAGTTCATCAAGCTTTTAATCGTTTAAAACACGTTACATGATGCTTACGAGATTCTTTACATTTTTCACGTTCGACGATATCATCGAGCTTCGAATCGAACATTCGCGACTCAATGATCGATTGACTAGAGAAAAACAAAGAAACAAAAAAAGAGACCGGGAGAGGGGAAAAAGAGAGATAGATAGATAGATAGATAGATAGATAGATAGATAGATAGATAGATAGATAGATAGATAGACAGATGGAGAGAGAGAGAGAGAGAGAGAGAGAACGGTCAATATTCGACTTTTATATTGCATTCGAGGAAACCGATAAAAAATTTCTCTGCCAATCGTACTCGTTCGCCGTTTGATTTACAAAAACAGGGTACGTATCGCGCAGCTCGAAACACGACAGGACAACCGATTGAGAAACAAAATGCATCGTGACGAATCGAGCAAATAGTTTGCTCAAAATAATTTATTGTAATAAACTTCCTTTCCCTCGTGATAACGACTTATATGATACTTGACGTTCGACGTGTACGTGTAACACTTGTTGCAATAAGGGCATTGTATTCCACGAATCCCGCACAAATGACGAACGTGGTAATTGAGATCTTTCCGCCTTTTAAACGTCTTCCCGCATTGATTGCAGTCCAAATTGTTGGCGTAGATAAATGCACTGGCACATTTCATGCTACGAATCTTGCGTTTCTGATCGCACGCGTGCTTCAAGTGGAAGATCAAGTCCCTGTGTTTGGGAAACGTCTTGCCGCACTGCGAACAGTTTGCCTCGTTCGTCTTCGAACGGGACGACGAGTCGTTCCATTCTGAAAATTAAAACACAAACACGATATGTAGCGAAGCTCGTGTTCCAAAGTCAGCGCACGTTGCGAGAATGTCTCTCTCTATGTCGGTACTCGTATACGTACTAGGAAAGTAAAAAAATTCAAGTGCGCTCCATGGAAGCGTAGATAGATACCTACAAGCGTTACATCGTTACACCAAAATTAAAAAATAACACCAAGGGAAAGTCGTATAAGCTCGCGAATTTTGATTACAGGGATGAAACAATTGTATCGCGATTCGGATGACATTGATCGACACACGCTCAAACACACTCACAACCACGCACACATATGCGTGTACACGAAAGTCACGTGTCAAAGTGAACGAAATCGTTTTTTCATTTTCTTTTTGTTTCTTTTTCTTTCTTTTTCTTTCTTTTTTTTCGTATCTATCATATATCAAAGTATAATTCGTGCGTCATTCACCGCGCGATATATTTGTATCTGCAAATGAAAGGTGAATTCCGCCTAGGGAATCGAGAGACAGGCTGTTCGAAAGATGAGAACAGCTAGCTCGGTTTATCTTTTGGGTGCTTACAAACTATATACACGTATAATACTTCTCAGACAACTTTCGATATCGTTCAGAACATTTTGTTCACACCGACTGGCAGTTTAGGATGCCATCGTCTGATGTGTCTGTAAACGTTCGAAGATGAGTTGTCCTTCTTATGGCAATAAGGACACGCGTATCTAGGTATCTGGCCACATTTGTGTCTAATCAGGTCCCACATCCTTCGGAATCCTGCGTTGCACTTCGGACAGATGTAACTCGATACCGCAACCTGCGTCCTCACGTTCGGCCACTCCAATATTCGTAGATCTGAAAAGAATCAGGACAGTTAGTCCTGCACCGATCGATTCGTTACCGTTTATCGAAACTATATGCAACGACTCGGACATGTCCTGCCAACAGATCTAACGGGTGTATCGACAAACACGGCAAATCGCTACCACGCTCGTAACAGAGAGAACAAAATAATATGACTAAAATGAACAAGAAAAAGAAAGAGGAAAGAAAGAGGAAAGAAAAAGATAAAGAAAAAGATAAAGAAAAAGAAAAAGAAAAAGAAAAAGGAAAAGAAAATAAAAGAATCGGTCTATTGCGACGAAGCTCTTCGTTTCTGCTTGCTTTTATAAATAGTTTCGCTTCGTACTTGGCCGCATCGTGCGCGTACACACGCGTTCACCAACCTAATGTTCTTAATGCGTTCAAACACGCGTTTATCTGTTGTAAAAAGGAAAAAAGGGTCGGCAATCGAAACAC
This sequence comes from Ctenoplectra terminalis, assembly GCA_019453375.1. NCBI lineage: Eukaryota > Metazoa > Arthropoda > Insecta > Hymenoptera > Apidae > Ctenoplectra > Ctenoplectra terminalis. Next base: position 21,354 of record SMSQ01023809.1, read on the forward strand.
GATCGACCAGCTGGAACGATTGAAAATTAGTGTTCTTCTCGCACGTGTTCTAGGATTAAACGTCTAGAGATTTTATTGACGTGAACGATACATCGTGTACCAATTTGTCATTCGTAACTCGCAATCACTTCAAAGTTATTTCAAATCTTTTTTTACCATAGGAACTTATAGTTCGTGAAAATACCTAAATATACGGATTTAAATTATATCATCCAACGATCTATTTACCGGTAACTTAAAACCTAAATTCTCACGAGGGTTAGCACGATAGGAAGGAAATTTTCAATTTTCTCCCTCGTCGCGTGCTCGTCGTGTGCTCGTCGCATTAAACAGCATTTCGAGTCGACCGGTAGCATAAGCTATCGTGAAGGGATTGAGAGAGCGGACAAGTTTCGTAGGTCGAACGGACAACGGGAGGGACGAAATAATATGTATATCGAGAGATTACAATAGAGGATAGTCGAGCCGCTGTAAGAGTCTAAGCAGTTGTTGTCAAACGATCGGAGAAACGCGAAAGAGAAGAGAAACAAACTTAAATAGAACTACGCATCGGAGGAATGGTCTTTTTAATTTCTATGCACGATCACAGGCATCCCATCGTGTCGCATTCTGACGTGCTTGTAAATATTAGACGAGCACTTGTCCCTTTTGTTGCAATAAGGACACTTGAATCTTGGCTCTTTCCCGCAGTCGTACTTCATGTGAGTCTTCAAGGTTTTCTTATAGGTGTAGCCCGCGTTACATCTAGGACAATTATAGGACATCTTGACAGAATGCCAGAAAGGGCCGTCTTCGTGCTTAACCGTGTTCCGCCCAGATCTGTGTTCCACGTTCGTTCTCAAGGTGTCCAGAACGTCTGTGTCGTGAGGTGGCAGTGGTAGTCCTACGAACAAGAAAAGAAACCCGATGATTAGCAAACGGTGAAAGCGAAGCCAAACAGTTGGTGCCGAACGGAATAGAACGAGGGAAGAGAAACAACAGAATAACTAACAATCGTAACGAAAGGATGAAAGAAGCGAGCGAAGGAATCCTGCGATGCGCGAGCCAACACCTAATTCTGCTGCTAAGTATCTCGAGTTATTGCTGAAACAAACAGCATCGACTAAATGTTGGTGATAACCGAGAGACGGGGTAAAACGGGAATAAGTCACGACTCCTCACGAGACAAGGAAGATATCTATTTCGCAATCTCGTGCACGTAACTCGATAATCGGTTCCGAACCACGCACGTACAGCAGAAAGGGAAAGAGAAAGAGATAGAGATAGATGGATGGATGGATGGATGGATGGATGGATGGATGGATGGATAGATATACATATGAGAGAGAGAGAGAGAGAGAGAGAGAAATAGTGCGCACTATGTGCCGAGTTCCTTCCTTCCTTTCTTCCTTCCTTTCTTATTTCTTTCTTTCCTTCCTGCCTGCCTTCCTTCCTTCCTTCCTTCCTTCCTTCCTTCCTTCCTTTCTTCCTTCCTTCCTTCCTTCCTTCCTTCCTTCCTTCCTTCCTTCCTTCCTTTTTAAAGTTATTCAACCTTGATTCAGTAGAGTCTGTACGCTTGAATCCTGCTACCCTTGTGATACGTTCTGATATGCCTGTACGTATTCGAAGACTTTCTATCCCTTTTACCGCAGTATGGACACTGAAATCGTGGTTCCTTGCCGCATTCGTGTCTAAAATGGGTCAACATGTTCGCCTTCTTACTGAACGAACTGCAGCACCTCGGACAAAAGTATCTCTGAACCTGTTCCTTCTGTCCCGACCACGACTCCTTTACGAATCCTGCAAAAAACAAGCAAATCACGGGCCCAGTCAATCAACTTGCCCACGATTCAAGCAACGAATTTCAAGGAGCATGATTTTAATTTGATACCGCAACAGTGGGATACTATCGATCAGTAGTTTCTTCACTGTCGGCAAAACCCGTGTCTTTCCACACGGACGCAACCATCGAGTTTCGGCAAATAATTTAACAACAGGCTTCCGATGATCAAATGAAACAGACAAATTTTATTGATTGGTTTAAAAAATCGATCGAATACAAGTTTATCGTGGTAGAGAAGAAAAGTATTCTTTGGTAAAAGTAACGCGTTAACGGACTAATCTGCGTGACACTATCTTCTCATTGGAACGACGCGTCGCAAAGACACGATCCATCTGTCCATTTCCCATCGTTTCTTCCTGGCTGTTGTTTCTCGGCAACAAGACCTTCTTTTCTTCGTCGTTCAATGTAAAAATAGCCGATGAGGCTTAAACAGAGGTAACTGTTTGTGGACCCTTCGCACATGCTTGTAGACGTTCGAGCTATACTTTGACCCGTAATTGCAGTACGTACACCGAAAACGAGTCTCGTAAAAGTTGCAATGGGACCGATAGTGACGCATCATACAGTCTTTCGACAGGAAACTGTGAGTACAACGAGGACAGTGGAACCAACCGTGATGACTTGCTGCCTCCCTACCTGCAAGTACGGATTTAATATCAACATTTAAATGTTACGCGACACGATGGAAGACTCCGAGTCAATCGCAATTTCTTTTTTTTTTTCCTTTTTTGCTTTCTTGCTCTTTTGTTTTTTGTTTTTTTTTGTTTTTTGCGTTTTAGATTGTACGATACAAGAAAAAAAAAATAAAATAAAAATTGTCGGAAAGATTGGCGTACACCTTTATTACACAAGGCAAAGCATCGTCGTTGTTGTCAATGATTGATTTTTCGTAAAGAAAAAATAAAAACGATAGATCGGTTGCATCGCAACCTGTCCGGCCATGTATACGCCATTAGGTCGAACGAAAAAAGCAGAAGCGTAAAGATTCGCAATCCGGTGACACGATCGAGAGCCTGCGAGGTATAATAATATTATACATGGCAAACTTTACGATCGGAGTATTTTTACTCGTGGATGCTCGTTCTGCTTCGAAAGTAAAATAAAAGCTGAAAATCCGGAATCGCGTCATTTGCTTGGGAGTTATCAGCAAAAAGAAAAAAAAAAGATGGATGTATAAAAAACGTATGAAAAACAACAATTATTGGCTTTGCACAAATTTTCTTTTTTCTTCTCTCTTTTTTTTCATCAACGTTACTGAAATCGTTACACGATTCATATACACACTGGTTAAATCATGCAATTTCCTTGGTACGACCGCGTGAAAATGCTTCTTGATTTTCCGAGAATATAAAGTATATGGAGCTATACGAAGACCACACGGGGAACATTGCGCTTACGCGCACGCAAATGTACAATAAATACTTTGTCAGACGATACAATGATGGTACAGAACAAATTTAGACACTGGAAAATTGGTACCGCTATCGAAAACGTTGTTCCCCTAATAACAACGATCATGATAATCGATGATGACGACGATGACGATGACGATGACGATGACGATAAAATTAGCAACAATACCGTCTGTTCGCAAGCATATATCGTTAGCTATCATTAACGGCCACGACCCTTTGTTACCTCTGGTATGTTTCGAACCAAATTAAAACAAACCCTGGAGCACATGCATTTTACATCGTACGAAGCTCGTTCAAGTCATACAATTTCCTACGTTTCAATTCGTCGCTGTTATTTCGACTATATTTTTACCCGAATACTCGCTACGTTAAGATACACGATGGGATTGTTCAGTTTCGAATCGACCGGTTATCTCGAGTCTACCGTTTCCACGCGAAGAGAACTTTTTTTCCCGTAAAATCAGGAAACGTAAATATGGTCGCACGCTAATTGTAAGTTGGGAAGACTAGGTTGATCGTAACATTGGTCACACCGTTCGACCAATTCCAGTTCCGCGCTTAATCGGTTCCGCGGAAGAGCAGAGGAAAAAGATTAAGAGGGAAACGCGTGTGGTCGATTTTTGACAATCGGTGTACTCGATATAAATAGAAGAGCGTAGAATCGCCGATTTGAGATCGAGACGAGATGTCCCTGCTGGCACGAAGGTTCAGTACAGCTTGACGAACCTTAACTCCATGTTGCGGTGTTTGGCCCTAATGTGCCTGTACACGGCCTGAGTATACTTGCTGCGCATATCGCAATGCGGGCACTTGAAACGTGGCAGATCGACGCACTCGAGTCTGTAGTGACGACTCATGCCACCGGACGTGTGAAACGTACGGGCACACCTTGGACATGGAAAGCCGCGCCGGTTAAGAGACGTCTGTAGCCTCAGCATGTGCCGAGAATTTCGCACGACACCGTGGAACTTTCCCAGGACAATCGGCCTGAAGTCTGTAAACAGAAAAAGAGACGAGGATGGACCGTTAGAGAGAAGTGGAAGAAAGTGGTTATCTCCTCTGAAACGGAGGTGTCGTATCGCATTTGGAGATCGCGACGTTCCACGAACCAACGGGAAAATTAGTGGTATACAACTGCGGAGTATCGAGGATCGATCGATACTCGGATATTCGAACACTGGAATTGGAACAGTTTCACGAAGGATAGGGAAACGGCATCGTTCGTTTCACGATTTTTTTAACGGGACCAGAAGGAGCATGCTGTACGTTGTTGCCTACACTTTCTCGTTTATTAACACGAATACATAGAAGCGATCGCTCCAACAGACACGTTGTGCGAACCAACTTGTAGACATGGGTAACATATTATCGAGTCGTTACTCACTGTCTCGATTCAATCTTCCAGTGTCGATACAATCCAGATTTTCTGTAGAACGGCCAGATGTTTGTTTTCATTTTTGAAAAAGCCACGGTTACACCCTGGGTTCACATACAGCGAATAATGCGATTCCTGGCTTCCTGGCTTCATGGCTTCATGGCTTCATGGCTTCGTGGCTTCCTTGCTCCGTTGCTGGCGAAATAAAATACGCGGCCAAAATTCTACCAACAACTATGCGACTTCCGATCAGTGCTGATCCTGGTGAGATTCGCGTCGAACGATTACCACGAGTAAGATAACGCCGATTCGGTCGATCGAGAATCGTTTGGTAGAGAAGAATCCTCAAATACTTGGAAGCCAAGATGAATTCTTCTTACGCGTGGATAAATCGTGGTAGTGTATTTGCTTCGTTTTCCGCAATATGGGACGAGGTGCCTTCTCCAAAACCGCTCGTGATCCAATCCTTTATCGGAGACGCGACAGACGAATCTCTTGCTCGGTCGCCATTCCGCGACATCTGAAACGAAACACATCGAAAGGATCGTTAATCGGACGAACGTTCGTAAATCGTTGAGTTACCTTCGAAACGGAACGAGTCGAACGCGATTCGCATAGTGTCGGCTGATCCGTTCAGCCGTTGCTGGAAATGCGAAAGGAAAAATTGTACGAGACCAACGAGGAGACCACACGAACTTGTTCTTCTTCAGTAGTTTTATTCGTTCGAACGACAATTAGGAAACATTGGCCATTTGTATCGCAAGGTCGAACGCGATCATCGTTGTGCCTTATGTGCCTTAAACGATAAGAGTTTTGGGGACACGAGCGACGGCTCAATAGAGCTTAACGAGTGTAACAGGTTCCTTCGGATGCATACATCTGATATGTTGATACACGTTGGATGTCTTCTTGCTGCACAGTGTGCAGTAAGGACACTTGTATCTCGGCTCCTTGCCGCACTCGTACCTAAAGTGACCCAACATAGTGTCTCGTCTGCCATAGCCGTTGTTACAGTTGGGACAGTGAAATTTTCCGGTGAACGCGTTGTACAGCGTGTCCCGTTTCTTCGCGAACTTCCTCGATCGCGCGACGCGAAGATCGCCGAGTCGGTCACCTACAAAACATCGTATTACGGTCAAGATCGTGTCAACCGTTCCTTCGGAGAGCTTTGTCGTACAACGCCTTACAATCTCGACTCAAACGGGAGGAACGCAGGAAATGGAGCATGCAAAAAAAAAAAATATATAGCAGAGGAGTAATACATCGACCAACAACACGAAAAATTTCGAAGCCGATATCATTTTTCACGGCTAATTGTAAAACACGGTCAATAAAAACGTTTATTCTCGCTTTTCCTACAAACGATTCTTTTTTCCTTTTCTATTCTTTTCTTTTCTTTTCTTTTCTTTTCTTTTCTTTTCTTTTATTCTCTCAAACACAAGTCACACACCGACGAGCTTACACGACTATCTGTTCAGCTCCGGCACGAACCGACTTTCCTACATCCACTCTTTCACTTTCGATTTTTCCTTTATTCTCAAATTAACGCGCTCCGTGTCAACTATTCTCTCTCTCTCTCTCTCTCTCTCTCTCTCTCTCTATTTCTCTATTTCTCTCCTGTTTTGACTTACCAAACGATCGAATGCGATTTTATGGAAAATTTGGAAGAAGAAATCGCAAATCAATCGCGAAAGAGAATTATACGATTCGCGGAGAACTAACAGAGCTAAGACGGTTTTAAGTTGGTTAGCCAAGAACGCGTACATTGTATCGTTGAAGAAACGAGCGCGTCAAACGTACGTCTGTCGAAGGATGTACACCGGTCCTAAAATAACGTGTTACAGATGACCGGCTTGGATGGGTGCTTGTGCCGTATGTGATCCTGGATGTTGAACTTTTTCTTGCTCAACTTGCCACAATAAGGGCACTCGAAGCGCGGTGGTTTGCCGCAATCGTACTTGAAGTGGGCAGTCACCGCACTCTTGGTTGTGTAACTCTTTCGACAACGTGGACAAGGAAATCGGGTTTTACTTTTTCTCGAGCTTCGTTCCAGGCACTTGTCCTCGAGCCAAGGTAGCGGCAACATTTGTAGAAAGGCTGAAAACAAAAACGGTAAAGCTCGGTTAGCAGGATCGGAAATAGACGATCTCCTGTTCCTCTGCGGGGCTCGAATATCGTAGAGGCTTGCTCGAGATGTTCCTCGATTCGAACACGATCGGAAGCCCAGCGAAAAACGTTGCTTTTCTTTTCCACGGTTTCTCACCGCGACACCAGACCGATTGGTGATTTTGATTGGTGATTTTGATCGGTGATTTTGATCGGTGAATCCAACTACTTTGATCGAAATAACCGTATGCGAAGTATCGTTGGTGAAGAAGAAAGTTTACAGGTAAAGATGAATGAAACGGTTTCTATTTGGGTAAACTTGGAGACTGTGCTTGCAGGCTCTCACACACACACACGCGCGCGCGATGATCAATTTCTCTTCGAGTTAAAGACAAACAAGTAAAGCGATTGCAGGCATCTTCAAGCAGTATATACGAAAACAAAACTATTACAATATATTTGAAGAATTTTCAAGAAACGTGACCTAAACGAGGATTCGACTGAGCATTCTAATTCGTCGTTTGTCGTTTGTCGTTTGTCATTTGTCATTACAATCAGGAACTCCTAGCTAGATAATCAACGATCTTTTGGATGGAGTCAGAGGACAGTGGTAGACAAGAAAAGAAAAAAAAACGACATGCGTCATTGTTTGATCGAGCGCGTTTTATTATAAAATTTAAAAGAAAAAGTTTGTCGAACGTGAACCGTCGCTGCATTCATTGTTGGTCATAGTGAAGTACAACGATTTCGAGCTTCGATCCTGGATGCTTGATGCGTATATGCTTGTAAACGTTGTTGGACTGTTTGCTTCTCATTCCACAGTAGGGACATTGAAATCTCGGTGGACTGCCGCACTCGAATTTACAGTGGCGCAACATGTGATGTAAGTGTCGGTAGCTCCTCTCACACTTTGGACAACTATACCTGATGCATCATCGTAGAACGTTATATTAAGATTGGGAATCGCTAACGATTACTCGCGATTACTCGCGATTACTCGCGATTCGATTGCTAGAGATCGCGTAATCGAAAAGCGGCGTGATAGAATAATATCGTCGATCGCGATAAAATAACGCGACGAAACCAATGAAATGGATCGATGGACTAACCTAGCGTTATCGTCGTTTCCTTGCTTCGTTCCTAGTCGACGATAACAGTGTTGCGGTTTCACTTGCTGGCACTGATCCAGCCGGTAATTGAAGCTCGACAGTCCCGGGAAATACATCGAACCTGAAAACAAAAGCAGAGAACATCGTGATGCGTGCATCATCAATTTCTCCACCGATCACAACATTGTCATCGATCGTGGAAGCTGTAAAAGAATCGCATGCAATGGTATAGAGTTGGAATTTTAGAGAATCGGAAAATCCTTTTGATGCCTTGAGAAAACAAACGTTTATTATTATATTATACGTACGAACAGATTCTCAAAAACCATTTCCTTTTCGACCGTTCAATGGTATACCAAATTTCTTTAAAATCGCACCCCGAACGATACTCTTTTCGAACTAATTATTTCGCGCGTAAAATTGTCTATTGGTGGCAATGTCGATGAGAAAAACGCACATTCCTCGATGCTTGGTCCTAATGTGCCTATACACGTTCGAAATCTCTTTGGAGCGCATCTCGCAATATGGACACTTAAACCTCGGTCCTTGGCCACATCCGTACCGCACGTGCCTCCGAAGATTCGTTTCTCTAGTGAATCCGCTCGGACAATTAGGACAGCAGAATTTCTTCGACTTATTACGCCAGACGCCAAAGTCTCGCCTAACTGAAACAGAAAATGCAGCAAGATACTCGCGCACAACCTACGAATTAGCCAGTCGCATATATCACTGACAGGATTCGTACGTGCAAACAGCTATGACAAGTATTTAACAACAACGACCAGGAGGACGACGCTTCCAATGACTCGTCCATGTTTTTAATCGCCAGTTGAAAGATAACTGATCGAAACGCTGATACCGAAAATGTTTCCATCTAACCGGTACTCGTTCAAATTTTTACCAACCGTATCGTTTACCAAAGTCTTGTAAAATCAATCTTTATCCGTTACGTATCGTGAAATAACGGAATAACGGTATAACGGTATAACGGTATAACGCTGGCGCTAACAAAGTTTAACAACGTATTAAAAACGTGTTAAGAACGTGTTAAGAACGTGTTAAGAACGTGGAATAAACGTACACGTATAAAGTGCGACTAAAAGAAATAACTTTATTAAATACAAAATCTCAGCTCTTCGTAACAAATACACGCATATGTGCGCGCGCGCACGCGCACGAACGCGTAATTATTAAGAGTCTGGTGAAACTTATAATTTCGTATAATTCCTTGATTTAAAACAGGTTCAATGGATTGTGCGCGACCGATCCGTGAATATCGATAACAAAAATTTTCGAATTAACATGCTTTCTTCTGATGTGTGCGTAAATGGCTGACGTCTTTTTACTCCTTTGTTGACAGTAGGGACACTGAAATCGTGGCTCTTGTCTGCATTCGTATCTCAAATGTCTGGTCAAGCTCGGTTTCTGGCCGAAGGCGGTCGGGCAATTAGGACACGGAAACCTCTTAACCTTGGTAAACGCATCCGAGCGTTCGATTCTCGTCCGAACGACGACGCGCATAGCAGGATCTAAAACGGGAAAAATTGTATGTTAAAGATTAGCGAAACTGTTGCTCTATTCGAATCAGTTACCGTATCTCCACGTTCGTGACCAATCGAAAATTGAAAATGGAAAACGGAAAACGGAAAACGGAAAACGGAAAACACAAAGGAACGTCGTTCCGGATCGCGTCGAAACTTCTCGTTCGTTGTTAGTATCTGCATGTAACTGCTGGTACGTAGATATAAAACCCCTGAAGCCAAAAGACAAGGAGAAGCGCGCGATGCATGCGAAGCGTCGCTTAGCATTGATACGACGAGGTGCGGCAAATCAGTCACCCCTTTACAAATACTTTCTTTACAATGTTTCGTTAAATCGCGAAACGGTTCGAGATTCTTCCTCAATCCGGTCTCCAATGTGATTCATTTTCCTCGTTGTTGTTCGCTGTTGTTCCTTGTTGTTCCTTGTTGTTCCTTGTTGTTCCTTGTTGTTCCTTGCTGTTCCTTGTTAGTTGCAACGATTTAAAAATATCAATAATGTAAACCTCGTTATTCTCGTCCTTAATCCTGATGCGTTTCCGTATATTAAGCTTCACCTTCCACGCATAGCCGTAATAAAGACACGTAAATCTAGGTTTCCGACCTCGTTCATAATCGCAAGTGGCTGATCGGGTTCCTTTTTCAAGCAAATAAGTAGTTAGTTTAGATTCGAACAGTCACACTTGCTAGGTTTCAGGAACCGATCGGTGAATCGACAACCCACCCACGAGGCGAATCTTTTCTGTACTGGAAAGAAAGAAGGAGAGAGACACTTCGACTATGCATGTGGGGCTCGCAATACTATAGAAAAAGGCAAATAGTATTTTATTCGATTAAAAGTACAAATTTCCTCGCTTCTGTGTCGATTGAATCGATCAACACGTGGGACTCGCTGAACTCGAGGACGAACTGACAAATAAATCGACCACGTAAACGACCAAGCCTTGATGTTTTCTTATTATATGTTTGCTCACGTCTCCTTTAACTTTGCAACGATATTCGCAATAGGGGCACTTAAAACGTGGCTGGAGACCGCACTCGTATCTGAGATGTCTATTCAGATTTCCTTTCCAATTAAACGACTTGGCGCAATTCGGACTTGGACAGACGTGAACGGTTGCCTGCAGTTTTTTCGATCTACATTTCGTCGATCTTCCAGCCTCACCATACGGCCACCAGCTTTGCGCCAAACCTGAAACAAACCAACAGACGAAATTTTCTCGTGGCGATAAATTGCTCGCTCGCTATAGCGTGTCACTCGGATACTCCTAATACGCGTGCAAAAAAAACCAACTCTTCGATTTGTAATACACTTTATTTACTTATCTATCTATCTATCTATCCATCCATCCATCCATCCATCCATCCGTCTATCAGTAAGGATCAATGAGAGAATATAAAATACTCTTGGATTGAGAGAAGAAGGAGAAATGGCGATCAACCACAGCGGATTGATCACAGAACGACACACGCTGCTGTGTCTACGGGTCGATGAATTCAAGTGCTCAAAACATAGATGCTGCAATCCTTGTGAACTCTCTTGATATGTCGACATATGTTGGCTTTCCATTTGCCACGGTATTCGCAGTGAGGACACTTGAAGCGCGGTTCTTGGCCGCATTCGTTACGTAAATGCCGCTTCAGCGTGCACTTCCAGACAAAAATGCTCGAACAATTTGGACAGGGGTACTTCTTGTAGGACACGTCGTTGAATCGTACCCGTTGCTTCTTGTAGCAAACGTTCGTGTAATACCGAGAATCTGAAAACAAAAGGAAATACTGGCGATATTATCTGAACTTATTCGATAACTAGGCTAGTTCCAACCAATATCGTGACAACGCGATATTTGTTAACGAAAAGGCAACGAGTCGAAGGCTGATCAGCATCTGAAGCGTACTCGATGATTTTTACGCCAACCTAATCCCTTGTTCCATAATTTAGCCGAACAAAGAAGAATGCAACGGAGATAAAAGCAACGAATCGACTACGTGAATTTTGACGGAATAAAACGTATCGCAAGACAGAATTTTCAATGTTATTTCTCGAATACGCTATCGCATCCGTTTCAAACTCTTTGAGACGCTAGACACACCTTTCGAGGAAACTTTCGCGATGAGCGTGTCTCGACAGAAATACAAGTGCACGCTCCTCTTCTCCATCCGACACAATAATCGATCGCGTCCATTGTGGAACTTGATTTTACATCGTAACTGTCCGAGTACAAGAACGAATAGCAACTGTTTCCATTTCGTGCAGTTTTAATTCCTGCCGATATCGATACCCGCGTACGATGCTACACCTTCGTGTCTTCTACGTACGTGTCTACTATAAACGACAGACGTCCATCTTGAACGAAAATCGCAAAACGGACATTTGAAACGTGGATTTTGAAGACACTCGTAACGCAGATGTCTGGTTAAGGAACCACGATGGGTAAACAAACTGCCAGAAGCGTTAGAGCGATAGAATTTTTGATTAACAGTGGGAAGTGGTTGGTTGGTCGATTCGCTTCTACTCCAAGGTGCGCAAACCAAACGCGCGACGATGCCTGCAAAACAAGATTTACCACTGAAAATGAAGATCATGGAAAAGGAGTTTTCCAACTTTAGTTTAAACTTACAGAACGCACAACCGTAACTACCACGAATAGAAAATTTTCGTGAAAAGGTAAGGAACCGAAATAAATACAACGATCGACGTGCCGCTGCTGAATAAACGAATCTTTTTATTTATAGCCTGAAAGCTCCTTTCTATATTATTATATATTCCGTAGGTATAATTTGTGCACGGTAGTGAAAATTAAGTATAATGGTAGAAAAATTGATCGTTAAAGAAGAAAAACATGGGTACTGCTTTGGTGAAACGTCAACCGAAACGTTAAGTGTTCTTCGTTAAGTGTGAGTAATCTTGAGAACATCGACAGCGTATACCTGACAATTCTTGTGCCTTCTTCTCACGTGTTCGTAAATGTTGGCAGATTTCTTACATCGGTAATCGCAATGGGGACATTTAAATCGAGGTTCTTGGCCACACTCGTAAGTCAGATGCCGATTCAACGAATATTTTTGGCTGTAGGCACAGGTACAGTTCGGACAGGGGAACTTCTTTGTCTTAAATCGATTGTCTAAATTGGTTTGTTTCGCCGATTGGGACCAAGTTTTGTCCATACTTTGGACTTGGCCATCTTCGATATCGACGTTGATTCCGAACACGGCGAACGGGACCGTTGTAGTATCTGCAACGAAACGTGTCTGGCTGATTCTGAGTTTTACGCGCTACGCATGTTTTTCTTTCGTCCTAACCATCTATGTATCCGTATAGAATCCGATTCTCTCTTGAAAATCAAACAATAAAATTAGTAGCTTGAAGAAATTAAACAGAGTATTCGAACGAGTGTCAATAAGGTTGGAAGATTAAAAGATGCAGATGTAAAATTGTACTCGCAAGCAGGTAAAAGTTATCGCGCACCGTATAGGCATTCGAAAATCGCTTTTAGTCTACTAAAATCTGTTTTATTTTATTTTATTTCTTTTTATTTATTTATTTTGTTTTTATTATATTGTATTGTATTGTATTGTATTGTATTGTATTGTATTGTATTGTATAATAGAATGTTAAACGTTATCAAGAAATACAATCTTCTGGCACATTACATATACACAATTTGAACGCATTGGATTTATTTAATACAATTCGTCTGTGAAAAGAGAAAAAGAGTGGAAAAAAGTTGATTCGACGGGTTATTGCTCGGTTCAGCAATCTCGTTTTCGTCCGCAAGATTCGTTACGATACTTGGTTTTGTCAGTTTCCACGCACGTCGAGAACGTACACCCGCTGATTAGGATGCATCCTACGTATATGAGATCTGACGTTCGACGAATGTCTGGTGCGATACGAACAATGGGGACAGTTGAATCTCGGCAACTGGCCGCACTGAAACTTTAGATGATGGTACAAGTTATTCTTTCGCGTGAAAACGTTACCACACTTCTGGCAAGGATAATTTCCACTTCGCTCGTTTCGAACACGATCGTAGATGCATCGATGTTCATCGGAGTAACACGGATGCGATACCGGACGATGAACGTGAACATGAACACCTGTGAACAGAAAAGGTCAACGAAACGTGATTTTCGGCGATGCCGATTTACACTCTCTAATCGACGAATGTCCTAAGAATGTCGTCGATTCTTTACTCAATTCGAACACCTTATATACCTTAACACCGAAAAATATTTGCATATAATATACGCTGCTGACCGCTATAGTAGCATAAAAGGAATTACGTGTGAAAAGCTAATTTTAACACTTGGGCTGCTGACCACTCGGAAGCAAAGCATTAGCTGTGTCACCGGTGAGCTATTATGCGTCGGTAATCGTTGAACCTTAGAACGTTGCTCCCACATTATATTATATACGATACGAAATTAAATAAATTATTCTTTCTTCAATATTTTATCTTTTATCTTTTATCTTTTATCTTTTATCTTTTATCTTTCATCTTTTATATTTTATATCTTTTATTTAAAATTTTGTTTTTAGCCGTTAGAGAAACAATGCATAAACAAATAATTTAAATTATTAATAGATAATTTTGTGGTTATTATGGCAATTTTCAACTCGATTGTCATAAGATAAAAAATAACTGTCCATCAGACGTCAAAATAAAATGTTTAAATCACCGAAAGAGCAACTGCTCTCTTCTTTTCTTCAAACATTTGAATACATCGATTTGTCAATTTGGAACGGATTGATCGGAAATCGTGGTGCTTGGCCAGTTATACCGATATCACCAATATCTAGGACGTAAACCTGGTTGCCAGGGTGAATTCTGTGCACGTGGCCTCGTACGTTCGAAGGATGTTTCGTTCCGTACACGCAATACGAACGATCATCAAATCGCGACGATTGTACACGCTCCAACTTCAAACGATATCGAAGATTGTGCTTGGAAAATTTTCTACCCCTTTGTCGTCCGTTCGCGAAAACTTGCCATTCTTTCGTCTTTGATGCGATACCGATTGTAAATAGTTTGCGTCTGAAAAAAACAACAAATATCGTTTTTTCATTTTTCGATTAATCAAACCACTTCCATGCAACGTGAACCATATTTGGGAAAACTTTTAATCTACTTTCATCACGCCAATTACTTTCAACTTTCAACTTTCAACTTTCAACTTTCAACATTTAGCTTTTAGCTTTTAACTTTTAACTTTTAACTTTCAAATTTTAAACTTTACACTTTACACTTTGCACTTTGAACTTTGATAAAATGTATGAAACGGAAGGAACACTATAAAAGGAACATGCATCCAAGGAGTTTCAAAGGACACGAGAATTTAAAGAGTGCTGTTTTATTGAACGATTGTTCGCCGATTGATTTGACGCGAATAAATATTGTGCTTCGGTTCAATGATGAGTACTGGTTAAATCGACAACGTAGACCTCTTTATCTGGATGTTTTCTACGCACATGAGCCCTAACGTTGGACGTGTGTTTAGTTCGGTAAGGACAATATGGGCAGTTGAATCGCGGTGACTGGCCACAAGTATACTTCAAATGATGCTGCAGATTGTAACGCCAGTTGAAAGATCTGCTACATTTTGGACAGACGTGCATCGCTTTCTGGTGAACTCGAAGATGAGGCGCGTTACCAATTGCTACCGCTCGATTCCAGCCGTAATTTTTGGTCTGATTTGGTAACTCTTCTGGAAAATGCATACGTCTTTACAGTTAATTCTCAGAAAAATGGTGCCTCGACATGGTTAATGCTTCAATTCCAAACATCCAACAGCTAAATCGTTCGTAACTCTTACCAGTCGAACAAGAACAAAGATAACAATAAGAATAAGAATAAGAATAAGAACAATAACAATAACAATAACAATAACAAGCACAAGCACTTATATGTTTTACAGACCTCGAATTTTTATATGGTATATACTTGAAATAAGGTAACACAGAAAAAAAAAAGCTGTTCGAAGCTTTATCTTCGATAAAGAATATTTATCTTAAAATCTAGCATACAAATTTCGGTCAACCTTATTTGGTTTCGCTGTCTCCTTCGAGCTCGTGAAATTTCGGCCTTTCACACTTTTAAAGCACCCAAAAATAATGTAAAAAAGGAAGAAGGAATCCAAGGATAACGAAACGCGACTATCGATATCTCTGAAAAGATATACCTCGTCGGTCAAAGAGAAATAAACGGATATATAATAATCTATCTTAAAGAAATTTTAATAGAATCGATGTCTGTAGAAATCGATAAATCGATGTTACAATTTCATTCGGATTACCGATATATTGTCTCGTACGGAAGTATATTGCAATTATACGCCACATTTGTTTAAATTGAAACGAAACGTAGATAAAGCGGTAGCTTATCAGCAGCTGTAACAACTGTAATAAGCAAACAAACGATACATTGTAGTCGCGTAAAACTGTGAACGGGCTAAAATAATTTTCAATTCGCAAGCATAATGGAATAAAGGAACAAAGGAAAACATTTTTCAGTTTCGACATAATTTGGTTCGTAACTTGCTTAATATTGGCTGCTTTCTCAATATAGAATTACGCGAAAATGGGTGATATACGCGTATCGTATGCTCAAGCGTAATCGACGGTTACGGCAGAATTTGCGCCACCTTTCGGAAAGGCAAAACTCGCAAGAGGCATGCAATGCCTGTTCCCAAGGTACGTTTCAAGGCTCGTGAAACAACGTTCCATCGTTATCGTTCTATCGTCGTCCTAACCTCGGAAAGGCGAATCAAAGATTGGAGGAGTCTCTTGGCACGTTTCACATTTAGCCTTTCAACATTTTACAAACGTCGATAGCGTAAACGTTGTTACCAGGATGCTTTCTGCGTACGTGTGCACGCACATTCGACACATGTTTTGTCCTATAAGTACAATAAGGACAATTGAACCGCGGTAACTGGCCGCACTCGAACTTGGAATGATAGTAGAGATTGTTCTTGTGACTGAAGACGCTCGGACAAGTCGGACAAGGAAACTTTTGCTTCTCGGTATACGGATTCACGGGAACAGCAGCCTTCTGGTAACTTCGACGTCTCTTTCCTATAGCCAATGCATACGAGTAATCTCTTGGTACGAAAAAGTCTGAAACAGAAACGACACAAGGATCTCGTCAAACATCGTGCTCGTTTGGCCAACCACGAGTGTTTCAACGTACAACATTTTCATTGTGCGTTACAAGTTGGACGTTAAGCGGCATACCTCGGGGAACGTACCCTTTCTTTCCAAGCCAGCAGCAACGAACGTTAATTGATTTACCAATTGTCGAGAAAAAAGAAATATAAGGATCGGATAGGATATATCTTGCTGCCGGTAAACGCAATTAATCAATAAAAACGATCAAATTTTGTATATTTCTAAAAAATCTAGTCGATAATTAACGCAAGCACACGCACGCGTACGCACGCGCAGACTCACACACTCGCACACGAAGACATACGTAAAACCGGTTGAACAATTCATACTGTTAGCGTCTATTGCGAAAACACGCGATGATACAGCTCTAGATTATCGCAATTATCAGAGTTATCAAAGTTTCGTAAACCATTGTATCATCGATTAAACGTTGCAGTCGCCACGCCGCATGCCGCATGCCGCATGCCGCATGCCGCATGCCGCATGCCGCATGCCGCGCACCGAATCGACACCGATCCATACACTACGCGATTAGTTTTTCAACAACCAAAGACACTAAAAAACGTAAAGTCCGAGTCTGTTTCACGCGGCATTCGTGTACGTATCCGGGCCTTGTCGTCTATTTGTCACGATTCGTTCCAGTCGTGGATTTCATCGACAAAGTGTAACGCAACTGGATGCATTGAATTCCTGAAAAGAAAGAAAATCGTGTTCAACCACGAATCGTGTTCAATCTCAAATCTTTGATGTTGCATTAAGCCAGGAAAAGATTGCTCCAATTGTACCCATATGTACACATACATGTGTAGGGTTATTCTAGTAATCGAATAACCTTTGCGCGACTTAAATATAAATAATCTTGAAATAATTTATAATAAATTAAAATATTTACGTAACTTCTCAATAACCTTTAAAAGGTATTATGCAACACTAGTCGAGTCTCTAATCAATATTTAATCGTTCAAAATTATGGTGTACGATTTGAACACTTTTCCATCGAATGGATATCGATCTGTACCGTTCTTCGAGACGACGACGACGACGACGACGACGACGACGACGACGACCAAGATGAAAACGAAGACGAAAACGGCGACGACGAGAACGACAAAGACGACAACAAAGACGACGACGACGAGAACGACAAAGACGAAATATTCGGAAGACTATATTGTAGAACATTAAGAAAAAAGAAAAAAAAAAAAAAAACTTTTGCCCGTCGCACTTGATGCATCATGTTTCAAAGTTGCTCCCAGATAGATCCTTCTTGAAGAAGCGAAGTTTCCAACGTTCGGCAAGTGCGATTTCAAGCGGTACGCTGTTGCAATTGGCAGAGATCTACGGTGTACACCTCTTTTCCTGGATGACACTTGCGGACGTGTCTGCGAGCGTTCGAGATATGCCTCGCACGATAAGTACAATACGGACAATTGAACCGTGGCTTCTGGCCGCACTCGAACTTTTGATGATAGGTCAGTCCTCCCTTTCTACTGAAGACACTGGTGCAATTGGCACACGGGAATTTCCGAACGAGCAGTCTCGAAGAATCAGAGGTCGAAACAATCGTAGCGCTTCTCGAGACTCCATGGGGAGATCGTTGAAGGAGAAAGTTTTGAGAGTGCGTTGGCACACCGGTGAACACGCAGTAATTTAAACCTGAAACAGAAATAAGAACGCGATACCCCTGTCAGAGTTGTTCGTACTACCGGAAACCCTGTGTACACAGATAGGCTAGAGGAAAATAAAAACGGAGCTGATGTCAAACCTTCTTCGTTTGTCGATTCCCAAAGTGTAGACGATGCATCACAGTGAGATGTTCGACCTTCGACGATCGAGATCTTCCACGATGAAAAGGATTAAAATAATAAAAGATCGTTGCTCGACTACTCATAGCTCAATGATTTATTGATCGACGAAAAAATTGGGTCGCTGCACGAAGCGCGTAATAACAAAAAAAGACAAGAGAAAAAAAAAGAATGAAAGAAAGAAAGAAAGAAAAATAGAACAACGATGAAAAACTGTAGGGTGATTTTCGATTAGTAATCGGTAATCACGAAACCACGCGATACGTGAAAAAAACATGAAACTTGAAACATCAGTGTCTAAGAACAGGACAAAAAATGGCACTTGTTTAAATGAAATCCCAATTAACTTGTTAAACAGCTTGTCCGCTTTTCCCAGACATCGCATCTTCCATCGAAGTTCCAAAAACATCGCGAGACACATCGATAACGCTCACTTTGTACCCGTAATGCTTTCTACGTACGTGCGCGCGTATATTCGAAGATTTTTTCGACGCATAATCGCAATAAGGACAACCGAATCTCGGTAGCTGACCGCACTCGAACTTTAGGTGCGAATACAAATTGTTCTTCCGGTTGAACGTGCTCGTACACTTCGGACAGGGAAACCTTCCCTTATTCCGGTCTTGAAATTCCACATCTCTTGGCATCGCGTTGCATGGTATCTTGAAGCCACCCAGATGTTCCAGATGTTCCAGATGTTCCAGATCTGTAAGAAAATGTTTGGAACCCGTCAGAGTCCGAGCTCGAGCAACGAACATGTTCCATTTATGGACATCCGATTCAAAATCGATATATAAGATTCCAAAATAAACATATTTAAAGGGTGGTATTAATAGTGTACCAACAAATATTTTACAGTAAAAAAAATTGGACGATGATGCTCTCTCTCTCTCTCTCTCTCTCTCTCTCTTTCTCTATCTATCTATCTATCTATCTATCTATCTATCTATCTATCTATCTATCTATCTATTTATATATCTATCTATCTATCTATCTCTATCTCTATCTCTATCTCTCCCCTCGCTTTCCATCTGTCTTTCGAACGCGTGCGTCATATTTTTAAACAAAAGGAAATTTTATTTTAATCCTGTACAAAAGTGTAACGAGCGAGTCCATATATTTGAAAAAAATTACATTATACCTCCTGCTCACGCACACACCCACACACGCATGCACGCGCGCGCGCAAAAATATATAAGGAAGAAAGAAAGAAAGAAAGAAAGAAAGAAAAACTAAGAGAAGAAAAAGAAAGAAAGAAGAAAAAAGAATCGATGATACGGAGGAAACATTGATATCCGAAACTCGAGTTTTGAAATAGAATTTTCAAACAATTAAACATAGCTCGCTTTAAGATCGATCACGTAAACGGTACGATCGAAGTGAATAGTCCGAATATGCGCGCGAACGTTGGACGTTTTTTTCGAACAGTAATCGCAGTAAGGACACTTAAACCTCGGCAACTGTCCACACTCGTACTTGAGATGCTTCTGCAAGTTGTTCTTTCGGTTGAAAACGCTGCTGCAATTTGGACAAGGAAACATGACATTGCAAATACGTTGCAAAGTAAAGGCTGTCGTGGTATCTCGTTCGGCCACTACAGGTTCGGAAGGAAACTGCTCGTCTGTGAACAAAAGAAAGCATTGCAAAAATAGATCAGCGTGCCCAGATATATCGACGAATGAATTTGCCGTTGATTTTCCGACCGATCGAAAAAAAAAAAAAAACAAGCCAACGATCGAGCTCAGATCGAAATGTTAATCGAGAAAATAGCGAAAAAGCCAAGCTCTTCGAACAAGATTCAAGCTCGATCCTTTTTTCTAACCCGAAATACCTAAAGTACCATGCTTTATTTTCTCGTCCAAGGTCGATGCACCAAACCGATCGATCGCGATTCGCGCGCACGTGTTTATACAAATTTGAGATCAATTTCGAGCGATAATTGTGATATGAACATTGGAATCTTGGTGGCTGACCGCATCTATAAATCGTATGTTCACCGAGACCTTCCCGTTCGAGAAAGACGCTCGTACAATTTGGACAGCTAAATTTTCGACCGCTTATCGATACTCCGCTCCTCCACACCGATCTGCCAAGCTGAAACCACAAATATTCGTTATATCGGACAAACGTATTTTGACCAACACCAGTCTCCAGAAGAGTACGACAATCACTCTCAACGATCTCGTCGAGAATAATCGCAGTTTCTCGCGAATACCAAGTTGCAGAGAGTTTGCATGTCGAGGACGTAATTCGAACAGGCGAAACAAACGACTTTCTTCAATGTTCAAACAGTCTCTTTATTCGTGAAACGTGTGTACTTTGATCGCTATAGATGGGCTATACATTGTGAACATTGAACACAAACTTCGGACAGATGTAGGTACACGCGCACAACGGATGTTGCGAACTGTTGCAAACTGCTGCGTTATCCGTAAAACGAATCGCCTTCTTTTTCTTCCTCGATTCGATTCAACTTCTCTTCTTTCTTTCTCCTACACCTATTACCCCTTTCACCTGTTCATTCGCTCAATTATTCATTCAATCACTCGATCGTGCTCTCTCCCTCCCACCCACCCTCCCTCCCTCCTACCAGAGAATAACGAAACCTGAAAATGAAAGATATCGTACCAAAAGAATTGTTACTCGATGCTGTTCGATTCTAACATCGCGTAATCGATAAACCGACAAACCGACAAACGCGCGTTCAATTGGACGAGCGTCCAAAGATCGAACGCTACAAAAATCTCGACGATCTCGCTACAAAGGAAAATTGTTGGCTCGATGTACTTTTATACATCGCTTCGTTGCAAGACGATCGATAGTGTTTTTGTTCGTTGAGAGAAAGAAATGATATCGTACAGAAAATATTCTTCGTGTATAGCTGTTCAAATAGTCAAGTTTGGTAGCCGATAAATATCCTGAACGTAAACAGCGTTGCCCTCGTGTTTCCGACGTATGTGCTTCTGTATGTTGGATGTCTTCTTCGAGATCAGATCACAATAGGGACACTTGAATCGCGGTGGTTGACCACACTCGTATCTCAAGTGTGTAAGGAGACTTCGTTTCTGGCCGAAAACGCTTGTGCAATTGCTGCAAGGATACTTCGTACTGTTAGGTACGAAACTCCTGTAAAGTCTGCCACGCTGTCCTGCATTCAATAACATTCTTGACGTGGAAAATCGTTTGAAACCTGGAAAAATTCAGTACTCGGTCAGTACAATTGAACAATGGATGAACGACGAAAAGCGTTTTGCTGTTTAAAAATTTAGAAGGCCAAAACGTTTGATGCTCCGCGTAATAAAGCGCGTACTCGATATTTTCTAACATCCAATATCATTCCTGTAACAACGAGTAACGAAACGATGCCGAGTGTATCGCGTTCGAGTTTACGTATAAAAAAAAAAGTAAAGGAAAAAAGAAAAAAAGAAAAAAAGAAAAAAAGTAAAAAGTAAAACAGGGAGAAAGAAAACAGTGATATTACTGACTCGTAACAACAATCATGCCAGCCGAAGAAAACGGAAAGAGAAAAAATAAATGAGAAATTTTTTTTTTTTTTTTTTTAAACAATAAAAAGGAAAAAACCGAGAAAACATGAATAATATAATTGGTGTTGGGATGCGACGGATATTTTCTAAAGGTACTTTATTCAGAGTAGATCGGTAACAAATATTAAATAAGACAAATTACGAGACTTAATTTTCGCTAACGTCGGCAATTTTCAATACAAGGTTGAAACGTAAATGTTTTTTTTTTTTTATATATTTTTCCACAAAAATCAACGTTACTTTGATTCGTAATCTTGAATTCGAGACAAAGTCATCAGGATTGTTCGAACCGACGCGACAGTACGACAGTAGGATAAATGAAGTTTTAAGAAAGATCCGCGTTAAACTTATTCTCACCTAGTATAATAGTCTGAAGAAAATTTTGCGCATAGAGATATAAACGTAAATTGTACTCTGGGAAAGGAAGCGATTGATGAAATTTCTAAAGAAACTTAGGGATATGTATCAACTGCTTAGCTATATCTTTTCTTCTTCTTCTTCTTCTTTTTCTTCTTCTTCTTCTTCTTCTTCTTCTTCTTCTTCTTCTTCTTCTTCTTCTTCTTCTTCTTCTTCTTATTCTTCTTCCCTTTATTTTCCTTCTTCTGATATTCCTTCTTCCTGGTTTAATCGTTATCATTGTTATTACCATATCGAGATGTTAGTAACGAACTCTGGACAGTTGCTTGTACAAATCGATGATCTGCAGCTTTTCATCCTTATGCATTCGTCGCACATGAACATACATGTTTGAAGAAAATTTCGCCTTTTTCGTGCAATATGGACACTGATACCGTGGCTCCTTACCACATTGGAAATGACAATGAGTTTTCATGTCGGAGAGTCTAGTGTAACCACTGTTACATCTTGGACAGTAGAATTTTTTTCGCGGCACAGAACTTTGAACGGCGACACTGTCGGGCCAGTGGGTCCTGGGAACAGAAGGTATCGGCGGCTCGGCCATGTAGCGAAAGGATTCGGCTTTTCGATCCTTGCCGGAATCTCTCCTAGGCCGATAAGTTTCAGCCGGCATGGATCCCCCTCCTATCATTTCGGCTCGAATAAACGACGAGTGCAACTGCCCGTACACTGGATCTAGAAAAAGAATCGAATTTTTGTTGCAAGTTAATGGAAACAAACCAGGGCCAACGAACTGACGACATTTCAGAGAAACACATTTTCATCCATGCTCTGACCATCTAAGCGCGCGCGTGCGCCTTTCAGCTACAGTAAGTAAAATCTCTATTAACGCTTGAAAAATGTTCGTTTCAAATGCTCATGCTTTATCTCCCGCTACAACCTTTGTGTTTTGCTGAAAACGATGATCGTAGAAAAGGATAGCAAGTAAAAGAGAAAAAGGAACCGAGAATTGAGTCAGAGACAGTCGGAAAATATTTACCGGCATCTTTATAAAAAGCATATTTTTATCTTTTTATCTTTCTATCTTTGGTTCGTTGTTAATGAAAATTTGATCAACACATCGATGAGATTTTTATAATTAAAACCAGTCCATGATATAACTTTCCTCATATTTAGTTATTCAATGTTTCATTAAGTTTCCTTTCATTATCTCTTTTCATAAATTACTCAAATTTAACGAGTTCGTTGATATTGGTGAGTTTAAAATGACAATAAACTAGATACGCACGTTATTTGTTGTCTGATATGTTATAAATTATTTTTATTAATGCAAACCAATACAATAACCTAATTATTTATAATAGTGATAATTATTCTATGTTAAACTTACAATAATATCTGACGTATATAATTATAAAATATTTATAGAAAAAGTACTGCTCTTATAGGAACGATCTGTTTTTAAAATTTATCAGAGGCAGCGATTAAAAAAAATCTATTACTCCATTAATACAATATTAATAATAAAGTCTTATTTTCTTTCAATCACAAATTTTTCACCAATATGCTAGTAAGATTATCATTAACAAAAAGCCAAAAATAATAAAGTTTCATCGTTACATTTATGTATATTCTCTTATCGATACGCAAGCCTCGACGCGTATTCTTAAAAAATAAATAAATAAATGATAAAAAATAAAATACAATACGGAAATTAAATTGGAATAAATTAAATAGAAAAAAAAAAATCTTTACCTAAAATGGGATTCGAAACAGTGAACCTTCGATTTGTAAGTTACAGGCATAACAACTAGATCACGAATTTTCTTGATACGGGTGGTGCTTACTTAAAAGGCTTTTGTCGGATCAGCGAATTAATTCAACCGTTATTGTTAAATATTTCAAACAGTCTACACCTAATATAGCACACGAGTGCATATCTTCCGATTCTTTACTGATCTACAAAGTTTCATCAAAGTCCGAGAGCTACGCATCACATGTTCCCCTTAGTCCCTTTTTCCTTTTAACTCGGTGTTCTTTTCTGTAATCGTCGCTGTCGATACATCATACCGATGGGGGCGGGGGCGGGTGGGGGGGGGGGGGGGG